>PVJC01012259.1:0-39964 GCA_004026665.1 Murina feae | reverse complement strand
CTGCTGCCGCAATGGAAAGGGCTGTTTACTCAGGTCCGGGAGTGGCGGCCGCCATGTTGGCTGGGCTAATTTGCATACAGCCGCTCTGATTGGCTGGTGGGCGTGGCTTACCCTGTCTCGGAGAAACGGTTAATTTTAATATTTCGCTTTTATTAGTTTAGATGTCACCCCAATGAATTCATTAAAAAAGAAAAAAATTTTTTTAAACTACTAAAATTGTTATCAGTAAATCAAACATAATTACATTTTTATAACCTAGCAACTATCACTAAAAAATGCAATTTTAAATTGTAAATCATTATGGTAACAAAAATGATTCGAATACAAAATTTGCAAGAGCCCTAACTGGTTTGGCTCAGTGGATAGAGTGTTGGCTTGTGGACTGAAGGGTCCCAGGTTTGATTCCGGTCAAGGGCATATACCTTGGTTGCGGGCACATCCCCAGTAGGGAGTGTGCAGGAGGCAGCTGATCGATGTTTCTCTCTCATCGATGTTTCTAACTCTCTATCCCTCTCCCTTCGTCTCCGCAAAAAATCAATAAAATATATTTAAAAATTAAGATAGGGTATTCTTGATATGTGGAGAGACATATACACCAATTGGAAGAGAACTGAGCCCAAAAACATACCTATGCCATTAGAGATGCCTAAAATAGGAAAGAGCTTTGTGACAGGTGACAGGTAGTTGATAAAGACAGCCTATTCAATAAATAGTAATGGAACAATCATCTATTCATTCATATGGAAGATACAATAAAACTTTTATTCCTACTTCACCCACATAAAAAAATCAGTTTCAGGTATTTTGGTAATTGAAATGAAAAGTAAAACTTTAAAAAAAATGTTTTTTAATATAGAATATATTGATGACTTCCAGGTAGGGAAGGATTTCTTAAGTAAGACAAATAAATGAATAATAAACAGACAAACAACCTAACAGAAAAATGACCAAAGGATATTAATAGACTTCTCAAAAAAAAACTTGAATGGCAAAAATAAAATAAAAAATTAAAGGCAGTCAACCTGATGAGAAATCCAGAAAATTCTATTAAAATCACAGTGTGATACCCTTTTCATCTACCAGAAATGGTAATGGCAAAATTGGAAAAGTCTGACAATGTGCAGCATTGCCCAGGATCTGGAGCAATAGGAAACCTTATGCACTTTGCAGATGAATTTAAATTATTTGTGTGATCATTTTGGAACACAATTTGCCATTTTCTCACACCTTGGAGGATGCACATAGCCTATGTCATGTGAGCCAGAAGCATGCCTAAGGATGCACATAAAAGCAGTGTCTGACACAGCGAAACATCAGAAACAACCCAAACATCAATCCACAGGATAATGGATACGTACTGAACTTGTGATATAATCACATAATGAAATACTACACAGCGGTAAAATGAATGAACTACAAATAAACACAGCATCGTGATTGAATATCACAAACTTAGGAGGAATCAACCTTTCTTTATGTCTTGACTGACGTAGGGAAGGATATTAGTTCCAGTGTCTACACAACACACTGGGATCACTTGAATCTGGGGTGATCCACCCAGAGTCACCTGGTAACAAGTTCCCATAAGGTTTCTTGGCCCTCCTGAACTAGACACTATGCTGGCATTTACATAAAGCTCAAAAACATGCAAAATTGCACAATCTATTGTTCAGCAATACCAAAATAGGTGCAAAACTGGCAGGGAGGGAGAAGCAGTGGAATTATTTTTAAAAACTTACTTCTGGAAGAGAAGGAAGATGTGATGGGGAAGGGGCATGCAGTGTGTTCTGCCACGTGTTGGAAATATTTCATTGTAACTGCAAGATACAAAGCTGTGTGCATCACCCTAGCTGGTTTGGCTCAGTGGCTAGATTGTGTGCCTACAGACCGAAGGGTCCCTGGTTCAATTCTAGTCAAGGGCACATACCCTGGTTGCAGACTCAATACCCAGTCCTGGTCAGGCGCATGTGGGAAGCAACCAGTCAATGTGTCTCCCATCAATGTTTCTCTCTCTGTCTCTCCCCTTCCCTTGCACTCTCTCTCTAAAAATCAATGGAAAAATATCCTTAGGTGAGAATTAACCCCCAAAAAGCTATATGTATCATATGGACTTAACTTTTAAAGAAGCAGAGAAAAAAGACCAAAAGAAAAAGTATCAAAGAATTAACCATGGTTATCTTTGAATGACAGATCTTTTTTTTTTTTCCTTTCTTTTTTTTTTTTTAGTAGTTTCTAATTTTCTACAATGAACATGTACTTCTTTTATAATGAAGGAAAGAAAAAAATACTTTGTTTAACAAGACAAACCCCTTAATTGTGAGGATAAATACCAGGCAGTTAAAAGGAGAAGGAATGGGGGGTGGGGAGAGGGGGGAGGCGGGAGAGAGAAACCACTAGGTATAAAAATAACTTTCCCTGGTTTGATCTTCTAGAAACAAGCTACAATCTCAGGAACTCTTTCTCCCCTGAGCTTTTCTGGATCCTACACAACAAAATAAAGCAAAATGTGCCTGTTGAATTATATTGTTCCCTAGTCAGGTAGAAAAGAGAAACTTTTTGTGCATTTAAGGAAAAAGAACACGGCTCCTCCCCGGGCCTTATTTTTAGATTTACTGTAATTGGGTCTCCTGAAAGGCTCCCGCAGCCAAGTGAACTGGGAAAGTATGTTTTTCCTTCTTCAAGCGTCACTTGTGTCTCTGCTTTCTGTGGAGGTGAGTGCAGTTCGTGCAGTCTTAGGAAGGCAGGGACTTCCCTTCAGATTAGTGTGTTCCGTGGCATTCATCTGATTTGGCCGCAGCCGCTCGCTGGCCTCTGCAGTTGCTAAATTATTTCCTGGGAGGAGGTTAGGAACTTGAGGCAGTGAGAAAACAGTAAAAGCAATAATGGCCTGCAGGGAGTATGTTCTCCCTGATGGACATGTCGAAACTGAGACGCCAAGAGGTGAACGATCTGCCTAGTGTCAGTGTTGGGGAACCAGCTGTGGAACTATGTGCCACCAGCTGTGACCAGCTCTGCCTCCTGTCCTGCCCGATCACCCCCCAGATCCTGTCCTTTAGCCCTTCAGTAGGGTCGCACCTGCCTAGATGCCAAGAGCCAGTGCTAGGGTTCCACCCAAGGGCCCTAAAACTCTTTTTGTGGGCGATGTAAAAAGAGGAAGAGGAAGAGAAAAGCTAGGGAAAAGGAGAGACAAGGGAACAATCGTCTTCCCAGTGACAACCCAGTAAGTCTCTGCAGCCTCCTAGAAGATCTACCTCCTCCAAGAAGCCTTCCCTGATTTAATCCATTAAGTTCATTAATCTCATTCATTCAGTCAACAAACTGTATTAAGCACCATCCTGTGACACCTGAGTGTGAGCGGCATTGGTCTAAAGGTGAGCAACCAGCAGGCAGGGACTGGCTGACGCAGGTATAAATACAGCCCTGAGCAAACTCATCAGGACTGAAAATTGACGGTCCCTCCTGGACCTCCAGGCCCACTGCAAAACTCAAGCCAGCCTGAAGAATATCCAGACCAAACTGGCTCAGGGAACAGGGCCTCCCCCTTTTACTAGCCCCCAAATAAAGGCTCCTGCCTTTGCCAAAAATTTTCCTTCTGGGTGCATTTAAGCCCCAACTCAAAAGTCCCCTCCCCTGAGAACGCTTCTGCAGCAATTCCCAGACAAGGTAAATTGCTCCCTCTCCAGTGCTCCCAGGGTACAGAGTACAGGCTTCCATTATGGCCAGCATCTCCTCGTGGCATGAATTCATTTAGAAATATTATCCATCGACATGTGCCATCAATAGGGTGGTCACTAGCCACCTGTGGCTGTGGAGCACTGCCAACGGGGCTAGTACAGATTGAGCAATGCTGGGAGCGTAAAATCCACATTGGAGTCTCAAAAAACGTAGCACGTTCTAATAAAAGAATGTGAAATATCTCAGAAGTAATTTTCGTACTGACTACATATGGACAGGACAGTACTTTGCATATATTGGGTTAAATAAATGTGTCAAATTAATTTCACCTGGTTCCATCTTCTGTTGTGACCGCTAGACACGTGAAGTGGCATGTGTGGCTCACACTGTCGCTGTGCTGGGCAGAACCCCACACGGGGGGGGGGCGGGATCACTCACCTTGGGACCCAATCCCTTCTTGTATATACAGCCGACTCTTGAACAACTCGAGCTTGAACTGCACAGTCCACTTCAACTCGGATTTTTTTTTTTTCTATAGATACAGTCAGCGCTTCCTATCCTGGGTTTCGCATTGGCAGGTTCAACCAACCTCGAATTGAAAACAGTATTTTCACATTCCCAACTGCAGATTCCCAGCCGAAGATGGAAAATACTGTTTTTTGACCCCTGGTTGGTTGGATCCAGGGATGCAAAGGGCCAAGTGTAGTTCAGTTGTAGGGAAGTCAAAAGTTATAGGTGGGCCCTAGACAATTTGGCCCAGTGGATAGAGTGACGGCCTGCCGACTGAAGGGTCCCTGGTTCGGTTCTGGTCAAGGGCACATGCCCAGGTTGCAGGCTCAATCCTCAGTAGGGGGCGTGCAGGAGGCAGCCAATCAATGATTCCTTCTCATCATTGATGTTTCTATCTCTGTCTCTCTCTCTCCCTCTCCCTTCCTCTCTGAAGTCAATAAAAATATACTTTAAAAAAAAGTGATAGGTGGGTTTTCAACTGCATGGGGGTGGTGGGAGGGGATGCCCCTCACCCCCACACTGTTCAAGAGTCACCTGTAGTAGACACTCAAGAAATGATAGAAAAGTAAAGGAGCCTGGCCAGTGTTGCTCAGTGGTTGAGCATCGACCCATGAACCAGGAGGTCACCAGTTCCTAATTAGGGCACATGCCTGGGTTGCAGGCTCAATCTCCACTGTGGGGTGTGCAGGAGGCAGCCAATCAATGATTCTCTTTCATCACTGATGTTTCTATCTCTCTCTCCCCCTCTCCCTTCCTCTCTCTGAAATCAATTTTTTAAGCGTATTATTTTTTTTAAAAAAAAGTAAAAGAATTGACAAATGCCTCAAGGCCTAGAAAGATGTATTGAACATCTCAAATGTATTACTGTCATCATCTGGGACTGATTCTGCTCGTTCCAACTCAAAAGTTGAGAAAGGAGGACAAGTTGGGGGAGGAGGGGGTCTGAAGTCCCTGGTTCTGATGCTGACCCCTGGCAGCCAGAGAACGTCATGCAATTCAATCTCCTTAACTCCAATCATTGCTGCCGTGCCCACCCACTCACCGGAGGAGGGTGAGAAATTCTCTTCCTTGCCCCAGCCCCTCCGGTTGTCTGGCTTAGATTTTCTAGAAAGCTCCAGAGTGAGCAGACATTGTGTTCCCAGGATTTATGGCTCACTTTATAATGTTTTGGGTGAGGCCAGAAACTTTACAAGCACGACTGTTTTCCTTGTCTTTAAACTAAATAGGATTTCACTTGACGAGAAGAATCCCAGAAAGAGGGCAGGGGAGCAGGCTACCGCGGGTAAGAAAGCTCCTGCCCCTCTCCTCCTAGTGATCCAGGCTGTGTATACGGGTCCAAGTCTAGGGAATGGGGAGGAAAGCTGTCTTCTTAGAGTTGGAAGTTTACCTTAGATTAGTCTTGCAAGTATCAAAAAATTCAACAGCCCCCAGATGTCTGATTCCACAGTTGTCGCTGTTGCAATTACCATCAATTCTCATTATTCCTTATTTACGAATTTGCCGACTAGCTACAATTTATTTGTAACCCGAAAATCAACACTCACAGCGTTTTTTTAGGTCATTCACAGACTTGTGCACATTTGTGCCACACAAAAATTCATATGTTGACGTCCAACCCCTGGACCCCAGAATGTGACTCTGGAGATTGGGCCTTTGAAGGGGTGATTAAGTTAAAATAAGGCCACTAGGGTGGGCCCTTAGCTGACGGGTATGCTTACAGGAAGAGGAGATTAGGACACAGAGAGACAGGAGGGAAGACCACCTGAGGACACAGGGAGAAGGTGACCATCCACAAACCAAGGAGAGGGGCTGCAGGAGAAACCAACCCTGCTGACGCCTTGATCTCAGACTTCCAGCCTCCAGAACAGGGAGAAAATTCATTTCTGTGGTTTACACCCCCGTCTGTGGTGCTTTATGGCAGTTTGAGCAAACTATTACACACGTTCCCAGCCAAGGAAGGCAGGCCACGCTCAGCCTTCTTCTTCGTCTCTCATACTGTACACCAGCATCCTCCTCACAGTCTATTTCGTGCCATGTTTTTCACACTTTCGTGTTGTTCCTTGCTGGTTTCACTGCTTGAAATGGCCCCCAAGTGGAGGGCAGAAGTGTGATTATTCCTGAGCACAAGTAGGCGGTGATATGCCTCACGGAGAAAATGTGTTAGGTAAGCTTCCTTCAGGCCTGAGTGATAGCGCCATGGACTGGAGTTCAAGGTTAATGAATCCACGATATGCATTAAATGAGGTGTCTCTAAACAGAAATACGCACACAACAAAGTTATGTGTTGATCGGTTGACGAAAAGGTTGTGAAGAGAGGCTCCCGGGCACCTAACCCTGTATGTACCTTGGGAACAATAATATGTCCGTTTTCACGGTGACTTTGTAGAACATACTGCAGCAGATGATGAAAGCGGATGCCCAGCTGATATGATCATCAAACCAGGAGCCAAGAGGTCACTGGTTTCATTCCCAGTCAGGGCACATGCCCAAGTTTCGAGCTCGATCCCCAGTAGGGGGCATACAGGAGGCAGCCTATCCATGATTCCCTCTCATTGCTGTTTCTATCTCTCTCTCCCTCTCCCATCCTCTCCCTTTAAAAATCGATAAAACTTATTTATTAAAATAAAAATAAAACAAGACTGCATCCAGGAATTCCATTTCTGGGTGTTTACCTGAAGGAAACAGAATCACTCCCTCTAAAAGATACCTGTACCTCTCGTTCACTGCAACCTGACTGACAACAGCCATGACATAACACACCCTGAGCGTCCATGAGCAGACAACTGGATAAAGGAAATATGGTGCCTTGACTGGTTTGGCTCAGTGGATAGAGCATCAGCCTGCAGACTGAAGGGTCCCGGGTTTGATTCCGGTCAAGGGAACATACCTTGGTTGTGGGCACAACTCCAAGAGGAGGTGTGCAGGAGGCAGCTGATCGATGTTTCTCTCTCATCGATGTTTCTAACTCTCTATCCCTCTCCCTTCCTTTCTGTAAAAAAATCAATAAAATACATTTTTTTTAAAAAAAGAAAATATGGCATGTGTACACACACAGACACAATGGAATATTACAGCCATAAAACAGAAGGAAATCTTGCCACTTGCAGCAACACTGATGGACTCTGAAGGCATGATGCTAACTGAAATAAGTCAGAGAAAGACAGAGACCATATGAGCTCACTTATAAGTAGAATCTAAAAAACTGAACTCATGGAAAGAGGGAAGAGACTGATGGTTGCAGTGGGGACACTGGATGAAGGTAGTCAAAAGGTACAGACTTCCAGACAGGAGATGTAATGTACAACAAGATGGCGAGAGTGAAACAACACAGCATTGCACATTTAAACGTTGCTAAGAGGGTAAACCTTAGAAGTTCTCATCACAAGAAAACAAAATTGTAACTATGTGTGGGGATGGATGTTCACTGAATGTATTGTGGGGGTCATTTCACAATATATACATATATCAAATCATTGTGTTGTACATCTTAAACTAACACAATGTTACATATTCATTATATTTTAATAATAATTTTAAAAATACTTTTAAATTGACTGTAAATGTTGTTTTTGTTTTGATGCCCTGACTGGGACTAGAACTGGTCACTTTTCAGTGCACAGGACCAACCAACTGAGCCACATGGACCAGGGCTGTAAATGTTGTTAAGAAGAGTAATGAGTTCTGCTCTTTTGATACATCGTTCAGTTCATGCACCAGTCCCTCTGGCTTGCCTGGCTCACTCACTGTTGAATGGCCACTCACCGCATATAACCCTGGAAGTTCAGCAGACATGCTCAGGAAAGACAAGAGATGAGAAAGCAGATCATTTCTCAAAGCCTGTGAGTAGGGAAGCATCCCGACTTGTCTCATTTGTTCAGAGGAGGGGTTATGTCGGTCAGGCACAGACATCAGCATGTGGACTAAGGAATATAAATGAGAAATTAAACTTTTTTTAAATTTATTTTTATTGATTTCAGAAAGGAAGGGAGAGGGAGAGAGAGAGAGAGAAACATCAGTGATGAGAGAGAATCATTGACCAGCTGCCTCCTGCATGCCCCATATTGGAGAATCGAGCCCGGGTTGACCAGAAATCGAACTGTGACCTCCTGGTTCATAGGTCAATGCTCAACCACTGAGCCATGCCGGCCAGGAGAAATTAAACTCTTAGTTGGACAGATTCCAAACATCCTGTTAATATAAAAAAAATTAAATAGTCACACCCTTTACCTGTGTACTGGCACACGGCATCCAGCACAGAAGTTATGCAGACGATCATAGATGAAATTGGCAACTATATTATCTACTGGCATGAAAGGCACTTGTCTCCGAAGAGGGAACCTTTGTCCCTATTTCCTGAGTCACCCATCTGGCGCCTCTCCTGCCTCGTGGAAAGCCAGGGGTGTGGAGTCAGGCAGACATAGGTTAAACCCTGTCTGCCCCGCTCACTGGCTGTGCAGACTTCAGTCTCAGTTCCCTCATCTGTAAATTAGGGCTAATACCTATTTTCTGGATTATTGAAAGGATTGGGAGACATTAAATGCCCGTTGCAATCCCTGGCACACACTGGGTCATTCAGGAAGGTTCTTCTATGTCTCCCTCATTTTGCTAGTGCATGTTTATTTGTGAAGCTCATCTCTCTGCAACCCTCTCTCCCAGGGAAGAAAGGACCCTGTGCCAATCCTTCAGTCCTTCAGTAAAGTTCGATTGTGCACTACTCCTTTCCAAGCTCTGTGTGATGTGGGAGAAGCAGACATGTGAAGCTCCTATTACCTTATTTGAAGAAACCCTCTCTAGTTTAATAATAATATATTCCTATCTTAAATAATTATATCTTAGTGTCTTTTCCTATCCATAAAGCAACAATTAGAGTGATAATAGACTTAAGGAATCAGATCTATATGACTCTAAAAATCCTGCAGACGATACTATTTACATGTTAGTGGGGGTGGGGAGATCTGAGAAGGCTCCCTGGAGGAAGTGATGCTCCATCCAGGCCTTTGCCTAGATTCAGAGAAGTACAGGTGAGGTGAGAACGGGACAGGTGAGAGAAACGGTGAGCAGCTTGGTTTTCACAGGAGCATGTATCTGAGCCCTGAGGGGCTCAGTGGAAAACCGTGTAGTGAAAATACATGTGGTTGCATTTCCTTCAACAGCTTCTCCCCTCCCATACAAAAGCCATCTTGCTTCTCCTCTCATTTTTTCTTTAATGAAGTTGAACAAATTTTTACATTTATTTTCTAAATTACATAAATAGTGTTTCATTAACAAATTTAGAAAATTCAATCAAAGAAAAAGAAAATTAAAATTACCCACATTCTTATTCCTTAAAGATAACTATGTTGATATTCTGGTGCATTCTTTTCTAGAATATCATTTAAGAGTGTGTGTGTGTGTGTGTGTGTGTGTGTGTGTGCGCGCGTGTATCATACTGAACATGATAGTCACAAACCAGGATCATAGTGTGCATGTTGTAGTTTACTTTTTATCATGTGGCTAACATGTTGTAGACATGCTTTCAATGTCCATAAACATAGATCTCTATTTTATCTTTAACAACTATACACTGAGTGGCCAAATTACTATGACCACCCCATCAGTACTTCCTTGGGCCACCTTTTGCCTTCAATACTGCAGCGATTCTTCTTGGCATTGACCCCACGAGATGTTGAAAGGTGATGCGAGGAATCTGACACCATGCCTGATGAATAGCACTGTCCAGTTCTGTGAGATTTGATGGTTGTGGAACCAGCTGCCTGATGGCTCTTTTAACTTTGTCCCACAAATGCTCAATTGAATTGAGATCTGGTGATTGTGGAGGCCACCTAAGCAAGGTAAAGTCTCCCTCATGTTCTTGAAACCACTCCTGCACAATAGGAGCACCGTGGCATGCTTCATTGTCTTGTTGGAAGAGCCATCTCCATTGGGATACGCCATCAACATGATAGGATGAACTTGATCAGCAATGATACTTAGGTATGTTGTGCTATTCAGATGTTGTTCCACACGAATTAAAGGGCCCAAATCATACCAGGAAAACATACCCCAAACCATAACACTGCCCCCGCCAACTTGAAGGGTTGTACTCATGCATGTGGTGTGCATGCTTTCATGCTGTTTCCACCAAATTCTCACTCTGCCATCTGCATGATGCTACTAGAAACGTGATTCATCGGATCACATGACTTCCTTCCAATGCTCAACTGTCCAATCCTTGTGTTCCTGTGCGAATTTGAGATGTTTTATCCTAGCTGCTTCCATGGAGAGCCTGCCTAGCATGTTCAGGCCTTCAGCTTCCATATCCCATACAATGCAGTGTACTGCTAATTTGCCTACAAACGTCAGGTGGTCATAATAATCTGGCCACTCAGTGTATAGTATTCTCCTGAACGTAGTGACCATCGTTTATTTAATCCATTTGTTCCTGAGGAACTCATTATGTACTATATGTTTTAAAGATTATTCTAATTATTATAAATATTTGGCCAGACAGAACATTTGGAAAATATCAAAATGTAGAGGTTTTCTACTTTAACTTTCTTATAAAGAATAATTTTGAATCAGTATAAATGATCTAGGCTATCAAGGACCTGGTCAACAAACTGACTCGACTCCACATCCAGGCATCCAGGAAATTCCGAACTCGACAGTGATGTCTGTCTGATGACAGTGATGTCTGTCTGATGATGGGCAGGACCCGTGCTAATTTTCCCCGGTAGCTGATCTCAACCTCCTTTCTTATAAAGAAAAATCCAGATACTACGATGCTGACCACCCAAAAATTACATTATGTAGAACTTATATTGTCTTAAGATACATGTATTTTTCTAATTTAAAAAGCAAGAGAATTCTGTAAGACAAAGAGAAATATGTACAACTGCTCCAAAAATAGTTTGGCCTGACATTCTCACACTAACTTGATTTTGGAAACATGTGTTTTAGATATGTGCAAAGAGGGCAGTGAACAAGGCTTAACTTTATAGATTACATATTTCTTTAATGCTTCCGATTTTATTCAATGGACACCAGGTACTGTTTTATCAGAACAAAATTAACTTTCTTTTAAGACATGAAAAGTTGAAAGAAAAGCAAAATGACTCCTATTTCTACCACCGCTAACATTTTGGTGGGTACCCCTTCAGCACCCCACACCCCAGTGCCTGCTTTTTCTATACATACTCAGTAAACTATTTTTACACAGCTAGATCATAGTATAGATATAATCTTACATCCTGCTTATTTCAATCATAATGCAAGCATTTTCCATTCATAAACTCTTCATAAACATTTTTTATGGGTGCATAATACTCCATTGAGCAGCTATGTCATCATTTACATAATGCTTCCCCTATGTGTGAACATTTAGGTTGTTTCAAGTGTGTCTCTCTGCTACCTTAAGTTTAGATCTAGATGCATAAAGCCGGCTCTGCACTTTAGATTATTTCCTTATGAGACATTCCCAGAAGTGGAATGACTAGCTCTAAGGCAATGAACATTTTTCAGGCCTGTGGTACATATTGCCAAATTGCTTTCCCAAAAGGGTTGTACCATTTCACACTCCCACTAACAGTGTTGCTCATTCCCTTTTTAATAGCACCATGTGACTTAAATGACCAATCGCAAGGCTTAAATAAACTATCATACATCTAACCGGGGAATTATACAGCCTATGAACTAGGTTATGAGGCCTGCATAACAACATGGAAAAACAGTTATGCAGCGATGTCAAGCAGAAAAAGCAGAAAACAGAATTGAATGTAATTGCATTGCATTAAAAAAATAATAAGTCTGTATAATGATGAGGACAGGAAAAAAAACACAGGAAATACTGACATGTAAGGATGAGTGTGGCAGGGTGATGACTTCAAGATTTATCACTGCCCCTCCGGATTTAATTATTTTCATTCCCTGTATTAAGTTCACCTTATGTTGCTATAGCACCATTTAATATTTCAAAAACTTTAAATACAGGCAAAATACTCAGGGTACAAAACTGCACAGTACAGGACTTCCCAAAAGCTGGTCCTGCAGAATTCTGGCATTTCCAAGGCCATCCCAAGCATTTTCGCGGCTAAAGGATCATGGTGGTCTTTTCTGAATTCCCAGAATTAATTAAGTCAATGAATGGAATTTTCTCAAATGCAAATTCTCCCATGATTTTTTTGCCTCAAACTTCTGGCAACTGCCACCACTCCTCTGCTAGCAGATGACAAGAATGAAGACTTCACAAATAGTAACAGAAACCACTGAAACAGCTGGTCACATTCTATGGGTCCTGCCCCTATGCTCGTATTATTATCCCCAGCATGGAAGAGAGCCTTTTTCTGCTAGCAAAACCGTTCCAAGTCTGTGCTAGAGTGAATATCAATAGATTAGGATGACCCGGCTGCCATGGCTCAGTGGTTGAGCTTCGACCTATGAACCAGGAGGTCATGGTTCAATTCCTGGTCAGGGCACATGCCCAGGTTGTGGGCTCGATCCCCAGTGTGGGGCATGCAGGAGGCAGCTGATCAATGATTCCCTCTCGTCATTGATGTTACTCTCTCTCTCTCCTTCTCTCTTCCTCTTCAAAATCAATAAGAAAAATATTTTTAAAAAATAGATTAGGAAGATTTTCCAAGAGCACGATGTCAGTTCCCCGAAACTCACCATCTTCAGAGATTTGAGCGAAGCTGAATTCTGACCCCGCATGGAGGCCACCATAACCCAGGGCCGATGGGGTCTGAGTCCCAATGCTCACAGCAGAAGCAACAGCCTGGTGGAGCCACCAGCCCCCCACTCCCCAGCGCCTCCTTTGATGTTTTCCTGCCTCCAGTCTCATCCCGCGTCAGCCCACACTGGTTTTAAATACAGCCACTAACATCTTCCTACTTCAAGTAGGAGCCAGGGACCAGCACACAGGCCCTCGTTAGAAATGCAGAATGCCAGGCCCTGCCCAGACCCGTGGAGTGTGAATCTGCATTTCCACAAGATGACCGGGCAACTCACATAGTATGTTTGAGAAGCACTGGGCTAAACCACAAGTGTCATTCTTGTGTCCAGACACTTTCCATGGCTCCCTGTGGCCTGAAGGAAACCATCCAAACTCAGCCATTTCATCTCAGGCTACCTACTCAGCCTTTTCTCAGTTAACCCCCAGGTAGTCATCATTCTCAACCCAACAAAGCACAGCTGGTATGCACCGCTCCCTCTGCAAGAATGCCTTTCCATAAACGGTGAAATCCCACTCAGCCTTCAAAATCCAGCCCCAGACCTCCTCCGGGAAGCTTTCTGGAACTTCTCCCAACACACACATACACATCACACACCACATACCACACACACATACATACACATAGACATACACATACACATACACACATCTATAAGCCCTCACTGCTCCTTCCATAGCCCTCAGATGTTAACTCGTCTATATGCACACGTGCATGTGTATACCTGACCAGGTATCAATTTCCTGTGGTGCCTCGGGAGATATTTCATCCATATTTGCTAAATGAAAATGAATGAACAAACCAATAGTGTTGCTTCTGGCTCTGTCACATAGTCACCGATGTGCTCTTCCTCTTTGAAAAGTGGACATTGTGAAAATCAAGTAGGTGTTGTGTGAGGAAAAGTGTAAACCAGGGGGACCTGGGGGGTTGGTTTCATCCCCACATTACTGAGGGCATCTGCCTGGCCTCATGGCCAGGACCTGAGGGACATTGATATGTACAGATTCCAAGGAATCCTGCATAGATTCTGGAGGAATTCTGCATTTTAACAAGCTTTACAGGTGGTTTCAGTATGAAGTCGAATCTGAAGACCTAGCCTGAGACTCACCTGCACACTTCAGGACCCAGGGCCTGCCTCTCTGCACTCTGGAGGGAAATTCAAGGACACCCTCATTTGCTAGGCTGTACAAGGGCAGGGTGGAGTCTGGGAGAGAGGGCCTCCTTAAAATCTGTGCTCCCAGGGGTCTCTCTTTCTATCCCCTAGTGCTACTCTGATCTTGACCACCTCCCAACAAATTAGCCCTGGCCCACTGTGCACGTTCATCCACACCCAGTCCCTGCCTTGCGTCTCACCATGCCAGCCTCGTGAAAACCCGGCCGAGCCTGCCACATGGGAAGCTGGGGGCCCTTGGCCACAGACAGGCCCAGGTGAGTTGAGGACAAAGTGTGCTCACAGCCTAGGCATTCCAGGCCCAACCACTGCAGCCCCATTAACGGACTGTTTTCCCTTAAGTGGGGAAAAGGCAGACTGATTCTAACCTCACGCCCCACAAAGTCTGACCACCTCAGAGCACCACGGTCCTTTGAAGAACCTAAGGCCTGGCACCCAAGCGAGGAACACTTCCTAGGTTTTCAGACCCCAAATGCCAGCATCAGGACTCCTGGTGGTCCAACATCCATCAGACGTGTGGGGACTGCCTCCAGGCTGCCTGCTTAAAGGCAGGTGAAGGCCCACTCTGCAGGCTGCTCACCTCCCTTCTCCTCTCCAGAGGACACGAAGCTTGCTCCCCAGCCTCTTTTTTTTTTTTTTTTTTTTAATGGCTGTGTGCCTGTTGTGTGTTTCAAGCTCAGTAGAAGACATATACACCATTATAACCCTGCAAGGTAGGTACTAAGTCCTTACTTAAGTTCTGTGACTATAGGCAAAACAACATATCAGGAAACCCATTTTACTGTAGGCTGATATAAACAAGGTTAAGTTCCTACAGCATCTCATCAATGTTACAATGAAAAGGTGTGATTAGAGGACCTGCTGTACTGTTATCAGCAGTGGTACAGGTGGACAGACTGAGGCTCAGAAAGGAGAGGGGATTCGTTCAAAGTCATAGATCCCACCCATGGCAGAGCTGGAATTTAGCCCAAAAGCTCTCCTTGCCTCCCTGAGTGTTGTTTCACTTTTCATCCCCCTGCTTTCCCTTTCCAAGCCCCTTCCTCTGTTTTCCTGGGCATCTGGAGACAACAGGAATCTGTGGCCTAGGGCTGGGGCAGTTTCCCCTGAGGATAGTTCTTGGAATCTGAATCTGAATTCTTTTGAGGTTGTGGGTTTGCATTTGGGCTCGCACTAGTGCTCTGGAACCTATTTGGCAGTCTCTGGACATCTCAAAATAATGTGTTTACATGCATATAATAAAATGCATGTGATTGCAAAAAAATCAATGTGGAATCCCCAATTATCAGAATATTAAAAAACAAATTTGTGGTATAATCATATAGGCTTCTTTATTAATGCATTAAATAATACGATCTAATGCTGAGTCTAATTTCCAAGCAGGGCTGAGCATCATAATATTTGAGAAATTTGCATCAATTATCATTTGATATGAAAATAGCAATGGCAGTGCAGGACAGTGCAGAATTTTACCTACTGACATTGCCTTAAGGCTTCTTCATTCACATATAACAGCTCATGGATTTGCCCAGAAAAAAAAATGTAATATGGCTCTCTTCTCAAAAAGGTGGAAAACAACGTTTTTTCATTCAAGGTCGCAACTAGTAAAAGAAGAACCAATAAATCCACAGAACTTTCCTGCCCTTCTCAGTACCAGAGATAGGAGAGATAAGTGTGTCTGGATTGGGGGAAAGAGAATGTATGTAAGTACTGCCATGTGATGCATTCCAACTCTCTCACAACTGTGCAGAGGTTGCCGGAGTTACCGAAGCAATCGGACATCATGTGTACACCAATAAATACCAACTTTTAAAAACAAACCCAACTGGGATGAATCACGAAACAATCCAAGACATGGCAACAAGAAGACAAGAATCCTCAAAATCAGCAGGCTGGCCGGCGTGGGTGCTGGGGATCAGACAGGTGAGCGTGAGAGCAGATGGTGGAATAGATCAGATTGCAAAGAAAGAGGTTTGGAATGTCTCTGACTCATGGAACATGGGGAGCCATTGAAGGTTTTGTAGGAGAGGAGAAATCTATTGAACATGTGCTTCAAAGTCACAAATCTCACCTTAGACCAACCAACATTTCTTGGATTTGCTCCTGAGATTGGGGAGCAGTAAAGGAGAGAAAGAAGAAAGAATTCCTATCTCCACAGAGCAAACAATCCCTACTGTGTCACCCATATCATGACAGAAAGGGGCCTGAGGAAGGCTTCTTGGGGAAGATGAGGCCTGAGTGAAAGGCTGGATGACAAACAGGAGTGAATCAGATATAGGGTGAGGGAGCAGGACAGTTGTAGCAATAGGAACAGCTTTGGAGGGGAGAGACAACAAAGGCGGGAGGGTAGACGTGCAGGACTCCTCCCATGTGGGCCCCAGAGATACTCTACATACTTCTTCACTTTGCTCTGTGTCCCAGGAGGCTGCCCTTTATGGACAATATCAGTGGTAGGCTTGACCCTGGCTTCTGGTTGGGTTCAGCCTATGGGAGGCACTAGCAGGAGATGGAAGGAGACAGGGAGAGAGGTTGGTATACTGATCCCTTGTCTCCTTCCCTTTGACCCTTCAGGTCTGGGAGAATAGTCTCAAAGTACTGCCCTAATGTTTTTTGGTGTCCCCCAACTTCACCCACACCTTATAAAAGTTACTTTACTAAACACTCCCAACTGTACTATCGGTGCCCTGCAAAGACCATGACTGATATAGCAAGCGTGACGGAGATTTTCCATTATCTAGATACAATATGACAACAGCATAAACTAAGGACGGGGCTAGGATGCTACCCTATGAATGTGCCACTCTCTACAGTCAGCAAGATCCTTTCTCAGGTATAGACTTGGTCACACCTCATGGGCATCAGGCAAGTCAGAGCTACCACTTCTATCTCAAAGAGGCCCCAAAGTGCATGCAGACTTGGCCAAGAGGTGCAGCTGGTCAGTGAGAGAGCTGGGTCAGGCCTATAGCCTGATTTTTTAATTGCTGATCCAGTCCCTTTCTACCAATGTAACTTAAAGTAGGCCAGAGATAAAGAAATTCAGAGACCTTACATCTACGCACACACACATACACTCAATGGGAATTAGTGATTCATTCAACAAACATTTACTTGAACTCTGACTAGATTTTCAGACTTATGTTAGAAACTGCCCGATAAAAGTGATTAGATATGGGGAGGAGAATGAGTCAGAGGAGAAGGGGGGGGCTGGCCCTGTAAGGTGGTGGACAGGGAGCAATGGCACTGGCTCCCAGGCTGAGTCTATAAGTTGTGACTCTGAGACTGTCTACTGACTGAACATGAAAAACCTGGAAGGGCAACTGCTTCTGGGTTTGGTCAAAAGAGTCCATTGCAAATGCACAATCCCTTCAGCTACTCCAGAAATCATAGCAGGACACCAAGACCCTTCCTCACCTGCTGCTTGCTTCTCTCTCCAGGCTTGACCGCTGGAGGTTCTGTGCCTCCCGCATCCCTGCTACCCTGGCATTGTTCCCCGTAAGCTACACTTCCTCTCTTACCTACACGACCTTGCACTAGCTGTTCCCTGTGCCTGAAAGCCTCTTCTCCACTCCTCGCTGCACTTTCTTCACCTGGAAAATGCTTACTCAACCTTCAGAACTCAAGTTAGGCTAGTTACTGTATCCTCGCTAGTAACTACCAATAACAATCACTGAGAAAGCCTCCAAATTTTTGGAATTAATGATTCAATTGATTAATAACAATAATAAAAATAACTAGGCAGTGCCCTCAGCAGTCCTGGATCTGTCTCCTGCTTCAACAGTGTTTGGACAGAACAGACCCAGGGACAGCCCCTTCCAGACTCCGGCCATCTTATCAAGTCACCTGCATCTTATCAAGTCACCACCTTCAGAACCACCTCTGGGACCAGCCAACACACCAGTTTGTTTGTTTGTTTCTACCTTCACTCCTCATTGCCGAACAACCATGAGCTCCCAAATTCATCAGAATTATTCCACCGAGATGGAGGTTGTGGTCAATCACCTGGCCAGCCTGCGTCTGGGGCCTCGCACACCTACCTCTCTCGGGGCTGCTATTTCTACCTCAATGATGTGGCTCTGGAGGGTGTGGCTGCTTCTTCCACGAGTTGGCGGAGAAGCTGAGGGCGCTGACCCGCATTTAAAGATGCAGAATCAGCGCAGTGGCCGCATCCTCTTCCAGGAGGTGCTGAAGCCTCCCCAGATGAGTGGGCACAACTCAGGGCCATGGAAGCCACCCCAGCCTTGGAGAGGAGCCTGACCCAGGCCCTTTGGGGCTGTAGGCCCTGGTTCTCCCCCATCCCTGTGACTTCCTGGAGAACCACTTCCGGGTGAGGAGGGGAAACTCATCAGGAAGATGGGCCACACCTGGCACCTCCGCAGGCTGCAGCCCCCAGGCTGGGCTGGGCGAGTATCTCTTTCAAAGGTTCACCCTCCAGCATGACTAGGAGCCTTTGGAACCAGAGGCTTTGAGGGTCCTCTCTACATCCCCTGGTGTCTGGCTATCACCTGAGCCTCTCCCCGAGACTCCTAGCCATTCTTTTAACCACCCTGAGGCTGTCTCCCATGTATTGGACCAAATGAAACAATAAAACTTTTTGCAGCAAAATAAAATAAAATAATTATAGGGTGAGTAAATTCTGTCTCCATGGGATAATAGTGGAAATATCAAATAATCCTTTTGGAGAGTAGGAATTTGAACTTGATTGAAGAGTAAGTGAAGGATGGTTGGATGGATGCATGGATGAAAAACTGATGGATAGGTAGATTGGTGGATGGATGGATAGATAGGTGGATGGATGAGTAGATGGATGGATAGACTGATGGATGGGTACATTGATGGATTGATGGATGGACGGGTGGATGGATGGGTGGGTGGATGGATGGATGGACTGAGGATGGGTCAGTGAGAATAGGTGAATGGGTGGATAAGTGGCTTCATGAATGGGTAGTTGGATGGATGGAGTGACTTGCATGAACTTGATAAAAGAAATTTGGGGACCCAGTCTCAAGGCAGTAAGAAAGAGCAGAAATCTACTTGGTGAGATTGGGACTGAGAGGCTTGCTATTAAAAAATCAGGAATCTCACTAGCATATGTGGGATACGCTATGGACGAGTAACCATTAGCACAAAGCCCTCAGTAAGTCCGAATCTGCGGTTCCAGGTAAATCCCTGAGGACGATGCCAGCTTTGACTGCATGCTGACTGATTGGCTGACAGGACCTTACTGGACAGAGGCCCAGGAGGTTAGCTCAAGACATAAAAATGGGATCGACCAAAATGTCTCTGTGACTCCAGTGACAACAATGAAGAAATAGATGGGAGAAGAGGGAGAAGCAGGAACTGCTCAGCAAGGTAGAATCCCTCTCCCTCCCAGTGTCAGAGCTTCAACGTGCAATTTCTGCACACACAACAGGTCCTAAATCAGCTGCCTCCTCCTCATCCCACAGCACGCTCCCCCTAGGTTGCACGGCCCCTTCCTAGGAAACCGGAGCTTGGCATTAGTGCCCCGGTGAAGGTCCTCCCCACGTCCCTCCCACGCAGAGGCAGCTCAGTGTCTTATTAAATCCCAGCCTTCCAGGGCTTCCAGAGCTGGAGAGAACTCTCTGATGACCTGACCCATGCTGCTGAGCCCAGAAAAAGCCCTGCTGGCCCGTTATTATTAGGGTGTGGCTGGACTTGCTTTGGAGCCAAAGATAAAGCGTCGCAAGAGTCTGCTTTGCATGATGGCCTGTGCTGAAAGGGGATTTTTTTTTAAGTACAAGTCTTACCGGTACTTTTTTTTTTTCCAAAGTTAAAGGGAGAGAGAATTCAGAGCTAGCACCGGAAAACAATGAGGTTTCATGGCCAAGCCCTTTCACCTTGGCCTCCACAAGGACATCCTAAGGAGGCGCGCTCCTTTAGCTGCACAATAGAATCACCTGGGGTTTGTAAAGCTCCTGATGCCCTGGTTACCTAAGGCATGTGGGCATGGGGCGGATCTGTGGGACTGTGAAGCTTGCTATTAAAACATCAGTGGGCTCTAGTAAATTCCAACGCCACCCCAGGAAAGGACGGGACTAGGGTATTGACCCCATCTTGCCAAAGCTTGGGAACCTCCAGAGAAGTGAAATCAGTCAGCCTCAGGTCTCACCACCTGTGGAGGTGAATTTCAAAACCAGGCCCTCCATTGATTCTCAGACCCGTTACTCCCTGTGCTCTTCCTGCTGTGGCTCACATGGCCACATGAGAAAAACAGTTACTAACACACACTGATCTCTACGAGCGAACACTCTGCTAAGCACTTTATATGTAACTCATTTCATCTCCCACGTAACGCTCAGATATTTCCTGCAATTATCTCCTTTACAGATAAAGAAACCAAGCCACCGAGAGTTCAGGCCTTCACCTGACGTCACATCGCAGGTGGCCCTGGCGTTTCCAGGATGTCCTCTAGCCAGCAGCGCATGTCCGTGTTCCCCAGGACTTTGCCCCAAGCCCTCTTCTCTTAGTGGCACTCCCTGAGGTCCTGTGGCCAATCTCTCACTAATAATTCCCACATTCTTGTCTTTAGCCCATATTTCTCTCCTGTGCTCTCATCCTTTATATCTAATCACCATTTGGATGGGTCCCAAGAGTGCCATGTTCAAAAATAAATGTATCCGTATTCTCCCTATGCCACTCTCTCAAAGAACTGGACCACTGACCACCTCTTTGTTTAAGCCAGAAATGACTGTCAACTTCGAATCTATCTGTTCCTTCATCCCCCTAACAAATTGGTAGCTTGGCCCAGTTCACTCCTTCTTCTCAACCAATCAATGGTTCTCTCTCATCATTGATGTTTCTATCTCTCTCCCTCTCCCTTCCTCTCTGAAATCAATAAAAATATATGTTTTAAAAAAAAACAGCAAATATTGACTACCCTTTCTTACTTAAAAAAGACAACAACAAGTGAAAGTCTTAGATTTTCTAGTTGCTGTCAAGTACCATTAAAGTCATACAGTGGAGAAGGTGAAAATTTCTTCAATCAACAGATTAGTTGGTTACCTATTTTTTGGTTTTTAGTGTTTTTATTCTACCACGTTTTTGCCTATTTTAACAACATTGAGATATGTAATTTATAACTGGATCTACAGTTTTCTGCTTTCCCATCCTTGCAAAATGCCTGCAAATGAAACAATTGATACTTGAAAGGAAACAATCTGAGACAATGCAAACACTTTATTTCCCTGGAGTCTCTTCAAGCAGTTCCTACATCGCACTCAGCACCAGAGAGCCTCCCGACGTGACTGGGATGCTTTCCTTCCTCATCTAAGTGCATCCACACTCGTCATGTCTTGGTGCAGGAGACAGCCACACAAAGAACACTCCTATTGCTACGGTTACAGTTTTGTTTGGGGGCTACTTTTCATTTCAGTGGTCCTTAAAGTTTTATGTCATAACCTCTCAGAGTTTACCACTGAAGGAAAAAGAAAGTGACTCTTGATGAGCTGGTTCACTTTTATTGATTGTTCCATATGACCTTTAACTCATCCTTTTCCATTTCCCCTTGACTACTAGGAAGCTCAGTTCTCAGATGTGTGCATTATTGCGATAGATTGTCTTATATTATGTATCTGGCTCAACTAATGTCCCCATTACATTATTATGGTTTATGGCTCTTGATCTGTCTTCCTTGGGTTTTATTTAGGCTGCCTCAAATCTCGTTTGGAAGGGAAAAGAAAAGCCAAGCATAATAATGTAGTGAGAGGTCAAAGAAGATACCAGTACCCAACCCTTTTCTTACATGTAATCACATTTGCCTTCCAAAGTTAATAATAGAGGAATCAAAATTAATTGCCGATTTACAGCCCCTAAAACTTGACAAAGGGCTCTGGGAGCAGAATAACTGCTTTACTCATGTTTGGAGTGTGATCGCCTACAAATACTCTTTCATTCAAAACTTCACAGAGCTTAGCACAGTGCCTTAGAAGGAACTCCATAAATATTTGTTAAATAAATGAAGGCACAAACAAACATCAGCCTTCAAGGTCATCAAAGAAACCTCAGTTCATAGGAATTTTGAAATAATAAAGTGCTTATAAAATATGATGATGAGTAGCTCCTGTGTGTTGCAGGCTTACTGCCATTGTGCAAAACAGCATATTAGTAACCGATAAAGCCTGTATCATTATGCCCGTGTCACTGATTAAGAAGCTGAGGCTCAGAGCAGCTAAGCACAGCTGGGAAACGTTGGAATTTGGACTCTGGTCTGTCTGATGCTACAGTTCATGTTCGTCATCACCATGCTTATGTTTGACTATTGGATACTACCTTTGTAACCTGGTCATGCCTTCAGGACATGAGACTTGGAAAGTAAATTTAAGTGTGACTCTTTTTCACCTTACTGATTCCTTAGACAGCTTCCTCCATCTGGAACTGAAAAAAATAGGAAGAGGGGAAATAATACAGAAGGGAGGATATATGCTCTAGCTGGTTTGGCTCAGTGGCTAGATCGTCCGCCTGCAGACTGAAAGGTCCGGAGTTCGATTCCAGTCAAGGGCACATGCCTGGGTTGCACACTCCATCCCCAGTAGGGGGCGTGCAGGAGGCAGCCAATCAATGGTTCTCATTGATGTCTCCATCTCTCTCTCCCTTTCTTCTATGATATTAATAAAAATATATTTTTTAAAAATAAGGGAGGATATATATGTGTACGACTTATGATCACTTAAAATATATATAAGAATATACATGTAGTATAGACCACGGAAGTCCTCATGCGATCATGAGTCCCTCCTCCCTGCAAGCGTACCAATCCCATCTGTCTGTTCTATGACTGAACTCTAAAAGCCTGGAAGGTAGGTGCTAATACCTCTGCCTTCCCAATGGGAGACCCCAGCCCGCGGTGACCAAACCATATAACTGGCGCCCTGGTTCCAGAGCGCATATGCCCCTCCTCTGCCCGCCCAACCCGGACCTCTGCGCACCCTCCCCCGATGCCATCGGAGAGAATGAGACGGCGCTTTCGCCGTGAGAAGGAAATATCTGTGCATATTCCCAGTACAATTACACACATGCTTTGGGTACAAGTAGAGGGTTCGAGTTTACCGAGGTCGGGCATATTTCAGAACGGAGATGACCCAACAGCAGCCGGGCCTTGCACACGGGCGGGCAGATGGGGGCTGAGCGTCGAGCTGCGGAGGATGCGCGGGAGGAAAGGCCGCACCTCAACAGCCTGTGTTTGGATTCCAGCCCCGGGACTGACTGCTTTTGGTCTCTACAGTATTAACCTGTTAGCTAACATTTCGATCAACGAAAACAGGGTTCCCACGGCGAGCTCAGCCGCGCCCCCTCTCTTCTCTTCTCATTCATATTGCGGACCTGAAGCAATTGCATTTGGGAGCCGCAAAAACACCTCCCCGTCCTCCTGTCCTCACTCCTCTCAGTCACCACCGGGGACAGGACAGCCTGAACAGTGACAGGGAACAGAAAGGACTCCGCCTCACACCTGGAGAGAGCCCTGTGGGGTTTAGGCCATTCAAGGCCCTGGCCCTGTGGATTTTCTCCCAAGTTCTCCAAACACCTCGCTGTTCAGACCCAGCTGTTCTCAACCTGTGGGTCGCGACCCCTTTGGCAGTGGAACGACCCTTTCACAGGGGTCGCCTAAGACCATCCTGCATATCAGATATTTACATTACGATTCATAACAGCAGCAACATTACAGTTATGAAGCAGCAACGAAAATAATTTCATGGTTGGGTCACATGAGGAACTGTATTTAAAGGGCCAGAAGGTTGAGAACCACCGCCTTAGGCTGTTCCCTCGGCCCTCGCAACCTTTCTTTCCTCTTCAGCTGGCAGTTTGCCCTCTCAAACGTCAGCTCAGCCCGGCCTGCCACTGTGGCTCAGTGGTTGATCGTCAACCCATAAACCAGGAAGTCACACTTCAATTCCCCTTCAGGACACATGCCTGGGTTGCCCGCGGAGTCCCCGTAGGGGGCATGCTGGAGGCAGCCGATCAATATTGTTGTTTCTGACTCTCTCTTCCTCTCCTTTCCTCTCTGAAATCGATAAAAACATTTTTTTTAAAAGTCAGTTCAGCAAACATGGGATTCCTTCCCAAAACTAGAACACCCCAACACCAGAGCCGTCTTCCCCGTGCCCTACCAAAACGATTCACCTGAACCACTGATCCCCCCTCCCCCCAGCAGGGCATTGTTCAGGCCTGAGATTTACATCTTATAGTTTTTGTATCCAAAAGGCCTAGCGAGAGTCCTCACACCTGTGGGCAACATCAGAAGTTTGCAAAGTGAGTGAATGTGGTACACGCCTCAATTCCTGCAAGATTAGACCTATCTGAAGCCTCTACTCATGAGGACTAATGTCTGTGATGGGCACCTTCATTTGCACAGGCCTTCAGATTCTATTTCCTCTCCTGGTCCTCAGAGCAGCCCTGAGATCTGGGTATCATCACGATGGTTCTCAGATGAGAAACTGAGGCTCAAAGAACAACAATGGCCCAGAGCCACACCATGAGAAGTGGTGGGGCTGGGATTCCCGCGGCCTCCGGTCCTTTCCTTCCCTCACCCCCACTGCCGGCCCTTGAGGGACGTTCGCAAGTCCACGATGTATGTGTCACTTTCCACGCGTTGCCATGTACCTCCCAAGTCCGGTCTAAGTAACACGCACAACTTACTAGAACGGCCAGGCCCTCCAGCTGCCGCCACATCTAACTTGCTGTCACCAACAGGCTCCACTCCTGGACTGTGTTCCTCTTGTTGCATAAACTGGGACCATCTGGGCATCTGGTCTCCTTCCACTCCTGGGGAAGAGACAGCACAGATCTCCCTACTGCAGAAGAGAGACCCAACTTCAGGCAAACGCCTCCCCAACTCCCCAACACCTCCAGGCCTGTCCTCCCCCGACCCCAAGCCACCCAAGGGAAGTGGCTCATCCACAGGCCCCAGGAGTTCCTGGAATTGTTTTTGCTGCCATTAAAATGCTAATGTAATGCATCAGGAACTTCTGTCTAGAGGAGCTGCTGGCAATTCTTAAGCAAAGGAGGAAGAGCTGACCCCAGAGGACTCATTTATAGCTGATGGGTTTGCTTTAAGAAGGACCCACCTGCTCCCACTTCCAAGTTCTGAGTTCTTGGAAATGGGATCCTGCTGGGCTCCCCACTGTCCAGCACTAGGGCTGCGTGTCCCCACTCGCTTCCCTTTCCTCCTGAAACCTGGGTGCAGCTGTGAGGTCCGGCCTGTGAGCCGAGGTTGGGCCCTGGACCCTCAGTCAGTTCCGCGGTGGGGATGGGGCATAAAGACACAGGACTGGCAAGGCCCCGTGCTGGGTGACTCTTGGGGAAAGAATGATGTGTCTAGATTTCATAATGGCTGTTTCTAATATCACTTTCATTTTTACACTGGAGACAGGATTTGGTGACTGTTACTCGTGGTTGCATCATTGAAGGCAGGGAGACATGTGTCCTTTAGAAGCCCTGCCTCGCACTCCCAGCTATGTCCTGGGGGCTGTGGGAGGGGGTCATGCTGCATCTGAAACATCATCCAAGAAGCCTTTGCCTTGAGCCCTGCTGAGGATGCCCTTCTCCCGCCCTGCCCCCACCCCCACCTCTCTCAACGTCCAAAGGTCCATCCCATCCTCACACTAGCTCTGGGCCCCGCACCACACTGGCTCCCTGGGCCTCTGCAGAGAAGACTTTCAGCCTCTCTTCTTCCCCCTGAGACTGCCACCTCCCCACCCATCTCTTGGGCAGCACACTGTCAAGGGTCCATTCTCTCTCTCTTTCTCTCTCTCTCTCTCTCTCTCTCTCTCTCTCTCTCTCTCTCTCTGCAGTATCTTTAGTCCATTCTTTTCCACCAGTACTTCCCCTCCACACGCAAAGGTGCTTTCATCTCTCACACTACAAGATAAACGTATAAATGTAGATGTCTTTCATTGCAACCCTCCTTCCCCCCCAGCTATTACCTCGCTCTCACTGCAGTTGGCTCAACTCTCTTCCTCTCCTGTCCAGCACAGCCCACAAGCTGGCCCCACGCCCATTCTGCTACTGAAACAGTTCTTACCAAGGTCACCGGGATCTGGTGTTGGCCAAACCCAATTGTTAGTCAGAACACCCACCCCCTCCTTGCCCAGAGCCATTGCTCACTTCATCACTGCATCTAACACTTCTTCCCCAACCCCCACGTGCTCCGGAGGTTCCTGGCCTCAGCAGAGCTTCTCTTTACAAACAGAACTGCTGGAGAAGCACGGAGGGGCCCAGATAGGTCTGCACTCATGTGTCCTGGAGCATCGGCCTCCACGGATCCTGAGAGAAAAAAGACTCCATGTTCCGTGCAGAGACCCCTATCAGCCTCTGCAGTTCCCGTTTTTCCCAGATTCCAGAAATGACTGGTTGTCTTTCAGTAAACACAATCCTTCTCTAGATATGTTAACATTCTGAACACCCTGGCTCCCTCAGCTGCTCTATCTCCTTTCGATTTGCATATCTCTGATCCCATCCCTGCTTTGATAGGTGATAGTTCAACCCCTTAGAGGGTTTCCTCCCCGGACTATACAGTTAACCCTGCTCCAGTGTTGATTGTCCTTGACATTCTATTAAGGCCATTTTGGGCTTATTGTCATGTTTATTTTCATTTTAAAAGAGAGTGTTAAAAAGCAATCTTTAACTGCCTGATATCTACACAAACATGGGGCGCCATTATGTCAATAACTTGGTCAATATTTCACTCGCTGGCTTCCAGCTGCCATGGGGAGAGATCCTACCATTTGCCAGATGCTCAGATGCTGCCTGGAGAACAGATCTGTAAGATGCATTATCCTGGGAGGGAGGAGGGGAGGACGGCAGTAAAGAAACCATTTTAAGGCTGCTGGACATTTCATCTCTATTTTTTAGAAAGTAAGAAGAGAAAGGCCTCATGTGGTAGAAAAAGCATGGACAAAGCTTGGGTTCATTATGGACAAATTGGACTCTGGTCCTGACAGTGTCACTTACTAGCTCTCTGTGAAATCTCTGGAATGGGCACAAATAACAGCAAATCTTCCTGCCTGCCTGCCTGCCTCCCTGGGAATTATTGAAAGCCCTTGTGAGCCCTAAACTATTGGGGAGCAGAGTTGTTTTTGTCGGTAGCGTTGATATTCTGTGCTGACAGGGAAAACTGGAATGGCAATCTAGTACCTTTGCCTTGACCCAACTGGGTCACCTTGGGCACGAGATGCCTGCATTACTTCACAGGACTCCTTGGGAGACATTGATACACGAAATGGCAAATTAAAATAAAAGGCAAGCGTCTGGGACAAGTATTGAAGCAACTCAAGAGCCCAGCACATAACCCTTTATACGGGAGCAAATGGACAACACCCAGCCTCACCTCGTCTCCATGGCGACATCCAGCCCAGGAAAGTCCACTGACAAGGCAAAGAGAACTTTAGTGTCTGCCCGCAACACCAGCCACCGCCATCCCCTACCCACTTGCGTCTTCCTGGTCTGGCAGCAGAAGACTCCTGCAGCCTACACGACCTTGGGCTGGTCACTGCGGTTCCCTGTCCTCTCTCCTCAGAGCCCTTGCCACAGGCTTTGGTGTCTGAGTATCAAGTGAGATCAGGTATTTGAAAGACGTTGATAAACATTTAAGTGTCTATTTACCAAGCTATATGCAAGGTAATGACCAGCATTATTTACAGTCAGTGTGTGAGATAAGGATGAAGGAAACCCAATGACAGCCCCTTTCTCAGCCCAACTAAGCAGAAGCCATGCTCTTTTTGAAAGAATTTGGTTTGGCGAAGTTTCCTTCTAACTGACGGAGCAGGAGGGGGTGGGAGGGGATGTCAAAATGAGGATCCAGAGTACAGCGGCTTTGGGATTTGAATGCTGACTGTGTCGCTACTGGTGACAATTTACTTACCCTTCGGCATTGTGTGTAATCTCTCAGAGCCTCCTGGTTTTGTCCTCTGTAAAGTGAGAATAATAATAGCACTTACCTCACAGGGTTGTTACGTTGATTACTTGAGACTATGCACTTAAAAGAATTCCCACAATGCCGGGCTGGCGGCATTGGCTAACGGTGTTAGTTTCAGCAAGTCGGTGGGCTAGAGCAAGGAAGACAGAAGGGGCGGAAAGTATTCGCTGTAAATGATATTTCGCTCCACACCAGGGGTCATTTTCACCTCATGAAAGGTATGAAAAAGTGTGCCTATTGGCAAGAGCTCGACCATCACAGGAAACCTGAGCAGTGTCTTGCTAGTTCCGGTGGAGACGGGGAAGTGATTGCTTTTTCCTTTGTCTCCTGTCATAATGTTGCTTGCACCAAAGAGGCGAGATGCAGTTTTGTGTTGCATATATCATTTTTTTTTTATTTAAATGCCTTGGGGAGTAGAAGCCCTTGGCTTTGAGGATGCCTTCAAGGCCAGAAGCGGTAGGCAGGTGCAGACAGCCATCTGCAGCTCGCTCAGAGAGAAAGGTCAGAAAGGAGTTAAAGAGATGCATCCTCATTGCATTGAAAATAAAACCCATGCTCCTTCCTGGGGTCGTCCATGAATGTGGAAGTGACTCGCAATAGGATTCCACTCTCCCTCTCTCTCCCCAGTTGCCTCTCCTCTGGCCTCACGCAATGACCTTCATTTTGACTCACACTCTACTTCCACCCCCAGGCTCCTGACACCTGGGCCAGATACTAACAGTATGTCTTTCAGATCTCTGACCCGTGTTATCTCCTTCTAGAGACCAGCCCCAACTCTTCTCTCATTATCCCTTTTTCTTTTATTTTCTTCATCACACTTACACACTATCTAACATTATCCTGTGTTTACACTAGTAGCGCTGCGCATGAATCCATGCTCCAGTAGCTCTCTGTGGGGCCTGGCTGCTCCGTACCCGCTGCCCAGAGGCTCTCTGCAGCTCAGAGGCCCATTTGCAGCGGGGCGAGGAATGCCTGCCCCTCTTTCTCCCCTCACCCCCATCCCCACCCCCCGCCCCCGCCTGATCCGTGCCTGCTGCCCAGAGGCCCTCCAAGGCCAAGTTGGAACACTTGCCTCATCACCACAGTAACAAAGCAAGCATTCCGCCTGGCCGCTCATGCTGCCCACTCTCATCGGCCGCCCCCCCCCCTTCCCTAGGACTGGGGGACTCCGGAGGGGCTGAGAGGACTGGGCACCACCATCTTGTGGCTATGGGCACTGCCATCTTTATGACAGAGTGATGGTTAATTTACATATTATCCTTTTATTAGATAGGATACTTACTAGTATTGTTTCTGTGTATATTAGGTGCCTTTCTCTAGAATATAAACATGAGCGGATTAAAGACCTTGTCTGTCTCCCTTGGCCACTAGGTTTCCAGCAATGCAACTCGAACAGGCCCTCGGTAAGTATTTAATAAAGAAACGAATGAATGGGTGCCAATGCTACTGTTGAGGGGATGAGCAAGGGGCAGATCAGCAGTGCCCCACCTCCCAGCTGGCAGACAGGCACACATGCCTGGGCAGAGGTTCAGGCATTTTTGCCAAAGAGCAGACAGCTGCCAAGGCCAACGTGTAGGTAGCAATGGGCACACAGGATCCTGCTGTCACAGAAACCTGTGAACTTGGCCTCAGCAAGACCAGCCAGGTGCTATCTTTAGGCAGAAAACCTCCCGGTTAGACATGGCCATTGAGATCTGATGTCTGGGCTTTGGCGCGGCCATGAATAGAAGACCAAAAGTCCGTGTCCTTTCCTGAAATTAAAAAAAAAAGTGTCTCCAGGGAAACAAATTCTTGGGAAATAGCACAGCTTACTTTGTTTGACTTACATTGGCTAGGCCAAGACCTGTAGCAGGATGAGCAGATTCATGGGGTAGACATGACTACGAATGGAAATAAGTAGCAAAGCAGAATAAGGGCACACAGTTACACAGGAGCACAGAGGGTAGGTTCAGAAGCTCCTTCTACAAGGAAGGCCCAGCCCTCAGGTCCCGGTTCCATGGAGGTGAAGGTGCACCCTGTAGAGAAATCCACAACAAACCACCCCGCTCTGCCAGCACCGTGGGCTGCTGCTGGCTGCCTGCAGGAAGCAGGACACGATCCTGAATGATGGGGTTCCTCGAGAATAGCTAGTCTGACCAGGAAGGAGGCGAGGCGGCTGCTCACACTCAGCAAGGGCAGATAGGGCTCTGAAATGTCCCCGCCAGCCGGTCCAGAGTGATGCTGCTTACATGCTGGGACGCACCTCCACGCCAAGGTTCGAGGAAGTAGCCAGAGCTTTGGGGTCCATGCATCTGGCTCAGTCATGTGCCATCTAGCACTTTTCTTAAGTGACTCTCTTTCCAACTCTCTGAGCCTCTGTTTCCTGTTCTGCAATCTGAGGGGCTGGGTAGGGGTCGTGTTTTTAAAATGGCAAGATTTGATCCATTCGAGGTAATAAAGTCAATAAAAGATTGCAGCCAACATTCTCTAAAAGTGAAATGGAGGCCCTTGCTGGGTAGCTTAGAGCATCGTCCTGATACACCAAGGTATTGGGTTCCATCCCTGGTCAGAGCACATACAAGAATCCACCAGTAAATGCATAAATAAGTGGAACAACAAATCAATGTCTCTCTCTCTCTCTCTCTCTCTCTCTCTCTCTCTCTCTCTCTCTCTCTCTCCCTCTCTCAAATCAATCAATAAAAACTTTTAAAAAGTGAAATGGAAGAATTTAGAATATAAAATTTCTGGACGCATGGCGGTCAATAGATAGGCACACAGTGAAACTTCATCTATAAACACATATGTACTGAAATCAGTACAAAATGTATTGCTCACTGTGGGTGACTTTTTTTTTAGTTGTTTATTTTTTCTTTAATTCAAAACATACTATGTCGGGTTTTCAAGGCTAGTAGCAGAGACAGACCAATCAATATGTCCATACTACTCCTTGACTAATTGTCAAGTTCCCAGTGTTTGCTTAAGGATTTGTGATCATGTGTGTGCACACGCACGCGTGCACACAAACACACACACATCCAGAGAGAATCTATCCAATAAGAATGCACCCACACACCTGCACCGTGACCCCTCCTCCCCAAACAACAAGACTTTCCTGACGTGACATGTCCGTTCACTTTGCTTGTTTTTTGAACTTTGTGTAAGTGGATTCAGAGCGGGAACTCTAACTGTGGACACAGTGACCCAGAAAAAGGAAATGCTCGATGCTGCGTTTATTGTCCAACATGACCTCAGCCAGAAAGCATTGCGAAAATAATAATATTATGATCATTGGCTGAAGGCCTGTTATGGGCCAGACACTGCAGTTGAGTTCATTCTCACCGAGGGCATGTGATTCAAGGTGTGTGTTGTTATGCCATTTTTCAGGTAGGAAACTGAGGCACGGAGAAGGTGTGATGCAGCAGCCCAGGGCCACGGGCCCAGTGAATGGCTCAGCAAAGGTGGCATCGCCAGCCATCCGCCTCCAGAGTCCTTTCCATGACACACTTTTTCCACGGGCTCAGATACTTTACAACAAAGTAGCTGTGAAATAACAGTTCTCTCCAGCTGTGGAGGAACCAGCCCGCATTGTACAAGGGACCACGTCCGCCCCTGGCTGGCTTGCACCCACTCTTGGTGGAATCGAGTTCGTTTACATTTTCTAAGGAAGCAATCAAATTGCCCTTCCTGAAGCCAGCGGGTTCCAGAAGGCCTGAATTAAGCTGCGAGGTCTAATTTGGGGACATTCTTACTACACAAAATTTCTTCCAGAACATTTGGTCCTTTGGGATTTCCCCAACTTGCCAACCATTAGACAGAAAATTCCGTCTCCCTGTCCCCGGTTGCTTCATAGTATCCAATGTTTCCCCTGGACCTTACCTATGAGTATAGTCTCTTCTTGGGCTACTTCTGCTCGCTATTCAGAGAAATGTAGGGGTTCTTGTTTGTTTGTTGAACAAATAGAACTACAGTTCACGTCGCTGGTAAAGCCACGTCTGACCGATGACATTGGTTAGTAACTCGTTCGGAGTACTCAAAAATAGAGGATAAAGGGGCCCATGAGTCAATTCTCCTCATATTAGAAATTTTAGAGGTTTTATATTCACCATCCAGATTATAACATACCTACTACCCCCCCACCCCCCTGGAGTGCCAAGGAAATTAGTCAGGCCTTAAATTAAACTTTAACCTTGTTTCAAATTAAAAATACAACTTGCCACATTAGTTTCATATGTTTCTTTTTCCTGGCCTCAAAAACACTAACAGCTCTTGACTAATAGTTGAAATCCTACTTAGCACTCAATAAACCACACAACTTCCCTACAGCCAGGCAAGCTTGACTGAAGGGGTCCCTTTGCTTCCACAATGCTTTGCAAAATCCTAGAGGCCTGTTCCTCCATCCCTGACCAGCTCCCCCAAGGAAGCCTTCCATATACCTAATTGCATTGAATTAATCCTAAGGTTTTAATTGAAGTATAAAATGCATACAAACAGGTGCACAACCCTAAGTGTTTTGAACGTTCATGAATTGAATATATCCAGCATCTCAAAAAGCCTGCGCTGTGGTCCCGCCTCCTCAAATGACGTGACTTCCCTGACTCTAACGCTGTACCTTAGCTTCGCTTGGTTTTTGAACTTCGTATAAATGGGATCCCCATATGAACTCTCTTGGTTTTGCTTATGGTACTAAACCTCATTCTTGTGAGCTCGAACCACGCTGCTTTGTGTAACACTGGTTGGTTTTCTCTCTTGTGCTGCTCAGTATTCCATTCTGACCGTGCAGTTATTTATTTATCCATTCTGTTGATGGACATTTGGATTGTTTCTAATTTGGATTGAACCCCTAATTGGGGGTTCTTATCAATAGAGTTGCCATGGGCATTCTTCGATATTTCTTTCTATTAAGTATTTACGCAGGAATACAATTGTTCAGGTTTAGTGAATACTGTTTTAAAGGTGACTATAGAAATTGATGAGCTGATTCTAAAACTTAAAGAATATTCAAGACATAATATTGAATATTCAAGACAGAATATTCAAGACAATCTTGGACAAAGCTGGAGGTCTAACATGACTACATATTATAAAACTATAGTGATTAAGGTCATGTGTTTGGGCACAAAGAGTACCATGGATTGGAAGAGAGAATTCAGAAGCAGATTCATAAATATAGTTTACTTGATTTATAATGTAGGTGACAATTGTAATGCAGAGGGGGAAAGAGTGATGTTTTCAATAAATGGTGCCAGATTGGATAAACACATGAAAAAAAATTCATCCCACATTAAAATCAATTCCAGATGGATTATAGATCTAAATGTTAAAAGTAAAATAGCATGACTTTGTAAAAAAAATAATTTTATATATATACACACACACACACACACACACACACACACACACTGAGTGGCCTAATTATTACAACCACCTGACATTTGTAGGCAAATTAGCTATAATTTTGTGTTGAAGTTGCTAGAGGGCCAGACCATTGTAAATAGGGAAGCGGGTTGTTTACCACGACAGTAGAAGTGATTTTTTTCTGAAGATGTGGGTAAACAATGCGATTTAACAGCCCTTGAACGTATAAACACACACACACTGAGAGGCCAGATTATTATGACCACCCCATCAGTACTTTGTTGGGCCACCTTTTGCCTTCAATACTGTGGCGATTCTTCTTGGCATTGACTCCAGGAGATGTTGAAAGGTGATGCAAGGAATCTGAGACCATGCCTGATGAATAGCACTGTCCAGTTCTGTGAGATTGGATGGTTGTGGAACCAGCTGCCTGATGGCTCTTTTAACTTCGTCCCACAAATGCTCAATTGAATTGAGATCTGGTGATTGTGGGGGCCACCTAAGCAAGGTAAAGTCTCCCTCATGTTCTTGAAACCACTCCTGCACAATATGAGCACCGTGGTACATTGCCTTGTTGGAAGAAGCCATTCTCCATTCTTGATTCGCCATCAACATGATAGCATGAACTTGATCAGCAATGATACTTAGGTATGTTGTGCTATTCAGACGCTGCTCCACACAAATTAAAGAGCCCAAATCATGCCAGGAAAACATGCCCCAAACCACAACACTGCCCCCATCAGCTTGAAGGGTTGTACTCATGCATGTGGGGTGCATTCTTTCATGTTGTTTCTGCCAAATTCTCACTCTGCCATCTGCGTGATGCAACTGGAAACGTGATTCATTGGACCACATGACTTTTTTCCAATGATCAACTGTGCAAACCTTGTGTTCCTGTGGGAATTGGAGACGCTTTATCTTGGTAACTGAAGACAGCAAAGGTGTTTGAACAGGCCTTCAGCTTCCATATCCCATACAATGCAATGTATGGCTCATTTGCCTACAAATGTCGGGTGGTTATAATAATCTGGCCTAATAATTTTTAAAAAATTAAAAAAAAATAAATATTAAAAAAATAATAATAATCTGGCCACTCAGTGTATAAGCCTATACACAGACACATACATATATGAATATTACTTAGAGTATGCAAAAATTTCATTTAAATAGTACAGAAAAACACTAACCATAAAAGAAAAATTTGCCCTAGCCGGTTTTGCTCAGTGGATAGAGCATCGGCCTGCACACTGAAGGGCCCCAGGTTTGATTCCGGTCAAGGGCACATACCTGGGTTGCAGGCTTGATCCCACTTGATGGGCATGCAGGAGGCAGCCAATCAATGATTCTCTCTCATCATTGATGTTTCTATCTCTCTCTCTCTCTCTCCCTCTCCCTTCCTCTCTGAAGTCAATAAAAAATATATTTAAAAAAAAGAAAAAATGGATATTTTAAAAATATAAGGAATAAATATTTTAATACTTTAAAAAGAAAGAACCATTCCTCAAAAGACACTGCTAAATGATTAAAAACACAGAGCACAAATTGAGAAAAGATATTTGCAAAAATATATCCAACGAAATGACTTATAAACAGAATGTACATAAAACTCCTACACACCAGTTACAAAGAGATAGACAACCCAAGAGGAGAAGAAACTTGAATGGGCACTTCTCTCTCTCTCTCTCTCTCTCTCTCTCTCTCTCTCTCTCTCTCTCACACACACACACACACACACACACACACACACACACACACTATGCACATACAAAAGATGCATAATGGAAATAGCAATTAAAGCTACCATGGCAGGCAAGAGAATGGCTTCAGTGAAAAAGTCAGGCAGTACCCAGTGTAGGCAAGATGGTGGAGTAACCAGCCCTCATATGCTGCTGGGGGTGGTGAATATTGATACAACCACTGAATGTTCTTAAACAGGATCTGCCCCAATTTTTCGCTCTCCCCACCTCCCAGAGGAATGGACTGCAGTGGGAGGATGGGGGCTGGGACACCTCCACAGTTCACACCAAGCACGTGCACACCTCTATTTATTCATTTTCTTCTTTCTACTCATTCACCGACACAGCAAGCACTCCCTGAGCCACAGTCTCCCCTGGGCCCATTTGCTAACACCTGTGCACACTGTTGGGCATAAGACTCATTTCTGGCCAGGCTGGCCTCACAAGCGCCTAGGGAAACAAACAGGCACATACTATAAACAACATGTGTATTTTGTCCAAAGACCCCAGGTTTTCTCACTACAGTATTCTTAAATATGTTCAGAAACTGAATTCCTAGAATTCAAGGTTAGGCGTGAATTCTAGGAATGTAAGTTGCAAAATTCAGGTTCAAGTTGTACAATGTATTTGTTGGCCGTTATTTCTTCTTTTGTAATTGGCAGTTCACATGTTTTGTCCAAATGGCCATTGAAGTTTTCTTTGAAAGAAGGTACTATGTGGCAAAGGTATTAACTTTTCACTTGTTACATACATTTTCCCCAATATTTGTTTTCCTCTTTAATTTTACTGCGGGGTTTTATACACACACACACACACACACACACACACACACACACGAATTTTAAATGTTTGTAGAGTCTGTCCATCTGTTAAAATGACTGCATTTTTGCAAAGTTCTTCGGAAAGCTCTTTCCATTTCAAACATAAAAATGGCTATACTTTTTTTCTCTATAGTTTCCTTTTTCATTTTTTAACATTTAAATTGCTTGGACTTTAGTTTTCATAAGGTGTGAGGTAGGGCTCCAATATGGGGTGTGTGTGTGTGTGTGTGTGTGTGGTGTATACATTTTTTTTCCTGAATGGCAGACAGTTGTTCCAGCACCGTTTTTTGAAGAACCTGTATGTCCCCTACTTGTTGGTGTATTTTTAGATGGTGTAGTTGAACAGTGAGATTTGGTATAGGAAAGACCTCCCTGGCTGTCTAGGTTGGCAGATTGACCCGAGGGGCCAGACAGGAGGTACGGGCCAACAGGAGGTTCAGTTGTTGCAAAAGTAGGAGGAAAAGTGAGTGCCTGGATTACAACAGGCTGGCTCACGGGAAGTGAGGAGGGAGGACGGACAGCCCTCATCTCTCCTCACTGCTCCACTATGCCCACCTCGTCTAGCTGCCTTTCCCAGGCTGTGAACTTCACCCACTGTCAGGGTAGGGAGGAACGCCTCATAGTTCATCTCAGAGAATCTGGCATCCGGTCACCGCATTTATATCCTGACACCAGCCCCACCCAGCACCCCCTGCCCCGCCATCAGCCTTGTGATCTCAAGCAAGTGTTTTGGTATTTCTGGTCCTCGGTTCTCCCACCTATGAAGTGGAGATAATAGTGGCATCTATGGCAGAGCATAACAAGGAGATTTTAAGGAACTGACTCTTATGAGTCTTCATCTTGTGCCTGTTGAGGAGTCGGCAAAAGGGGCAGTGATGGGGAAGGATTCCAAGTCACAGGATTAAAGGCACTGGTCTAGAAATTACTTATTTAGGGAACCTCTACTCTTTTACTTTTAATCCTCACTCGATATGTTTCCATTGATTTTTAGAGACAGTGGAAGAGAGAGGGAAAGACAGAGAAATATTGATGTATTCGGTCACCTCCTGCATGTGCCCCAACCAGAGCCCAGGCCAGGAAGGAGCCTGCAACTGAGGTACATGGCCTGCAAATGAGGTACATGCCCTTGACCAGAATCGAACCCAGGACCTTTCAACCTGCAGGCCGACGCTCTATTCACTGAGCCAAACCGGCTAGGGCATGAGCCTCTATTCTCTAAGGTGTACTTAGGCAATACAGCCTAAGAGCTAAGAACTACCGTTAGTAAAATAAATTAATATATTAACCAATGACGTACTGTATTCCCCTCCACCCCACTCTACTTTTAAACTTTTGTTTGTTTGTTTGTTTGTTTGTTTGTTTAGGAAAAGTTTTGGTCCAAAGTGGAGCCACGGGTATCTTTCTTTCCTTCTCCTGGTTTGTGGAGAAGGAAGTAGTAGCTACTACAGTTGATTGACTCCACCATAGGCACAGTGAGAATGAACTCATTTAATACAGCCTCTGCAATAACGTTCAGGTTGTGATTATCACCCCCAATGAGGAAAGAGAGTGCCCCAGAAACGAGGAAACAATTCACACGCAGCCACCATGACTAGGACCAAGATCCAGCCTGGGGTCTCTGAGGTTCCAACATCGGAGCTCTGAACCCAGCAATGAACACACGGATGTTGAGTTGGTATTTTGGAGGCTGGGAAGTCCAGCTTGGCAGATGGGAGAAATTACTTTCTGAAGGATTTCGCGCCTTCTACTTATTTGTAAAGTGGTCAAGCCTGGAAGGACTTCAGAAGTCATCTAACCCGGCTTCTTCATGACATAGAAGGAGAACCTGGAGCCCAGAACAAAGAGATGCTGGGGTGATGAATACTAATACAGCCACAAGGAGATGTGCCCAAGCCGACTACATGCTGAGTCCCCCACTGAGTCCCCCACTAAGTCCTGGGTCTCCTCGCCCTGGCAGTGCTGGTAATCCCCACCCAGCCCCAAGGTCAGAGGCCCAGAGATGGAGGGAAGTCACGCTCAGCGCTGCACAGCCTAAACAGTGGAAAAGACATCCTCCCGGCCCAAGGAAGCTTGCAAATCAGCAAGGGAGAAGATTCAGGCCTATAATGACAGACACCATGAATAAACAGGTGAGAGCAAGGGGTCTTTGAAGGGCTCCATCCCTCAGAATCAGGGAAGACTGCTTGAAAGAGGTGCAGGAGAGGTGGGTGTGCAGTAGCAACGACAGGGAGGACATTCAGGCGAAGAAGGCACACCTGGAAGGGATTATTAACAAAGATAACATTTATTCAGTTGGAACATGCCGATTCTACGCTAAATGTTGTATAGTATTAACTCCTTTAAATCTCACATTGACACTAAGGTGTCTACAATAATTATCCCCATTTCAAAGAACGAGAAATCAACACACAGAATGGACAAGTGACTTGCCCAAGAACATACACAGCTGGGAAGTGGCAAGTTCCAGAATGAGAATGCCAGTTGGCCTGACTCCTGCATTTTTGATGCCTGAGGGAGAACCCAGCAGTCCCAATGGAAGGAGTTGGGTTCTTATTCTAGGCCACATCAACTTCCAATTGACCTTAGTCCCTTCACTGGCCTCCTAGATAGGCAAGAAATACTCAGGTAATGAGGGTCAGGACTCAGACCTACTGGCCTCTGCAAAAGCCACCCACAGAGGGGATCTGGCTCACTCTGGGACCACAATGTCCAAAAACCCATCCTGACTGACCTTATACCAGCCCCAGGGCTCTGTAGGGCCAGGCCTTGGACTCCAGTCCTAGAGTCTAGCAAATATTTTCCAAATGCAAACCATAGCTATGGCTTAGCCCACCTGGGGACAATTGGCTTTGGAGGTAAGAGCAGAGATTGCTGCAACAGCCCAAGTCCAGTTCAAAGACCCTGGCCCAGCTCTGACTTCAGGGAGCACCTGGGGTAGGGGGAGATAATCTTGATCTCATGTGCCTGTTAGGAGGAATCTGTGAAATCAGATGGATGAGAGCCAGGACAATGCCTGGTGTCCATAGGTGTTTAATAAATGCTAGATTCTTGCAATTGATCTTGAGGATCCTCTTCTCCTTGGAGTAAGCTAAGCCTGGGATAGACTCACCCCAGTCCTCACTTCCTTTCTTCCCTAAAAACAGATCCAGGCCCTTTGACTGTTGACAATGTTATTGCTAATCACTGCTAGAAACAAGAGACAACAGAAACCATCATGGGAGGTGACAAAGCTCTATAAACTCACTCATCAGCATCTTCCTGCTTCTTCCTTGGACCGAACCAGTACTTCAAGGGGGGAGCTTTCTTCAACTCTCCTCACCCCAGACCTTCCCAAGATGCCATTCAAGCTTTGTTCATCCATCCACTGCTCACCGAACACCTACCCAGTATTCTAAACATGAGGTAACTCAAAGGTAAATGGGAAAGCAACCCAAGGGTCCATCCATAGATGCTGGATAAACAGCATGTGCTACACACATGCAATGTAATATTATTCAGTCTTTAAAAGGAATGAAATTCTGCCCTAACTGGTTTGGCTCAGTGGATAGAGCATCGGCCTGCAGACTCAAGGGTCCCATGTTTGATTCCGGTCAAGGGCATGTACCTTGGTTGCAGGTACATCCCCAGTGGGGAGTGTGCAGGCGGCAGCTAATCGACGTTTCTCTCTCATTGATGTTTCTAACTCTCTATCCCTCTCCCTTCCTCTCTGTAAAAAAATCAATAAAATATATTTTTAAAAAATAAATAAAAGGAATGAAATTCTGACACATGCTACAACACGGATGAACTGTGAAAACATGCTAAGTGAGGACAATATGGCAGGACTCCTCTGACATGAGGTACCCAGAACAGTCAGATTCACAGACACATAAGAATAGAGGGGGGAGAGGATTAAAAATGGCGGCGGTTTAGGCAGACGTATACAGTGCCTTGTCCCAGAGCAGATAGGGAAAGCAGCTGAAACGAGTAGCTTCCAGACCGAATTGGCAGTGGAGATCGAGCTGGGAGACAGCCTGCAGCTGGAGAAGACAGAAGACTCCTGACAGAGGAGAGAAAAAACTATATAACCAGATACCCAGAGAAGA
>PVJC01012258.1:0-39961 GCA_004026665.1 Murina feae | reverse complement strand
GATCAGCTGGGTGGTGGGTGGTGTGGGGGTGAGGAGCAATCAACGGGGTGACGTGTGATGTGTGTGGGGTGGGTGGGGCGAGATATGCAAGTGGCAGGTGGCAGGTTGTGCGGGTACAGGCTGGACTGAGGGACCCCCGAGTGCACAAATTCTTGTGCACCGGGCCCCTAGTATTTTAATAAAGTTCTAGTACAGAAGATTCTGAAATCATTTATTGAATTTTTGAGAAATCTTGAGACCTATATATGTAAGTAAAGATACAGCAAAAGTTATAACACTGGAAATGAAGTGTTCTGGGAAGTCAGATATAATTCCAGGTTTATACTTGAATAAATATCAGACATAGTTCATATATTTATTCTAAAAATGTTGTTAAAATTTGAGGATAATTATTAAAGTTTCTTTTCCCCCACTCAAATATAATCAAAATACAGATGTAGTTTCAACAAAGCTAAATTTACTTCCTCTTCCATTAGAGAACTATAGGACATTTATTTGTGAAACCCCAAGCAAATATTCATTCCCCTTTTGCTTGGAAAATCCTCAGAGATATCACTAAGTATTGTTAAATAAGGTTCCCAACCAGTACTGTGCAATTTTTCTGAGCAACATCATCATGAGTGGAAATTTTACATCTGGCATCAGGGTGAGTTTGGGTGACAGAAGAAAAAAATACATAAAATACACAGAAAATGTGCAACTAAATAGGAGGAATTTGAGTCAGAGGGTGGTCAATTAAGGAAAACTTGGATTATGTCATTCTTAGACTCCTGAAACTGCAGAACATGACAAACTGCCTTAAAAAGGGAGAAGAAGAAGGGGGAAATATTAAATGTAGTTTAGATAGTGGAGGGAGGAGACTCCATGATGCTGATGTGGCAAGGTCGAAGGGATAATGTTACACGCAAGCACATTTCCGTACAACAATAAAAACACTTCTCTGCTCTCCATAGATAGAGGAGTCTTCCTTTGGAAGAGACAATGACAATGAATTAGTGTAAGAGTTGGGAGGAATACCCGTGACCACGTAGCTCAAGATCCTGACAACATTCATGACACACGTCATTCTCCCTTTGCTGGAATCCATCTGATGATAGTAACCTTGCTAACTTACTAGAGATGTTTATCTGCATGAATCAACAACATTTCTTAAACCCAAATCTACATTTTTATAACTTTTCTATTCATCATATATATGCCCTTAGCATGTAGAAAATAAAAGCAAGGCAATTATTGGCATCTAATTTGTGCACTCATCCCAATTCTAAATATCTCCATTTTTTAATCTTTAAGATTTCAGCTAACTTGTAATCATGTGTACCTTCCTCTAATGCATTCTAAGTTTTCAATATGCACACTAATTTGCTATAAAGTAATTATGTATAAGATGACCAACCAAAGAGAAGGTTTGGACTGTTATTCATTATACAACATTTTTTCTTGCAGCAGTCACTATTTTAAGTGCAGAGAGACAGCCGTGAATCAAATAAATAGAAAATTGCAGTGGAGTAAGGAAATGGATTGGCAGGGGTCTGTGGGAAAGTTTTAATTGGAGGGTAAGAAGAAGCCTTATTTTGGGGTTGACACTGAGTTGAGACTGAGAACCATTGAAGGTATGTGCCATGGTATTATCTGGGAAAGGACGATACACACAGAAGAAATAGTAAATAGAAATGCCCTGAATTGCACACATATTTGCTGAGACTGAGAAACCTTCAGTATGTATGAATAGACTGAGAAGGTCAGAGTTTGAGTACTGGATGACACATTCAGAAATTTAAAAGGATGCTAATTGTGTAGGATGTTGTAACAATCAATATAGAAAAGTGAGATGTAAGAATACTGGAGGTTTAAGGGGTGCCTAGATATGTTTTATTATATTTATTTTATAAAGAAAAATAAGGTAGTAATACTAACCATACTGTCCTGGCTGTGGGGGAAATCTCCATGATTTTACTCCACTTAGTGTTAACAGCATTGTACAGTTGAGCAAATCTAATCTAATAAAAGAGTAATATGCAAATTAACCATCATTCCAAGACACCTAAGTCATGCCCACCAGCCAATCAGAGCGGCTGTGTGCAAATTAGCACAGTCAAGATGACAGCCGGCAGCCACAGAGCTAGAGCAAACAGAAGGCTTCCATTGCACCAGTGATGTAGTTGAAACCGCCTGCCTAGGCCAGCTAGGCCTCTGCTCAAGGCAACAATGTTTCAATTATAGAAGATAAATAAACCCCAGAAATCTGATTCCAGCCAGCCTCACTGGAAAGTTGGGTCAATAGGAGCTGTGGGTATCCTGAAAACTGCCCTCAGCCCCTCACCCAGGCTGCCCAAGCACCCCAGTAAGGGACCCAAACCCTGAAGGGACTGTGGCCAGCCTGCAAACAGCCATCAGCCCCTCACCCAGGCTGGCCAGGCATGCCAGCAGGTGGACATCCCCCAAGGGGTCCCAGATTGCAAGAGGGCACAGGCTGGGCTGAGGGACCTCCCAAGTGCACATATTTTTGTGCACTGGGCTCCTAGTATATAATATAATGTTGTGGTAAAATGAATGATTCAAGTTCATGATCTCAAAACAAATAATAACTAAGGAAGGTCTATTAGAAACACAGGATAAAGAATAATTTTCTCAAAAAAATAATTGAAAGATCCTGAAGTCTTATTATTTTCATCAAAAACTTTCAGACTAGATCCTTGTCTCAGAATATGGAATAAATGTGGAAAGCAAAGTCCTCTCAAAAAAATGATTAATGAAGATTCCATCTTATCCAGTATAAACTTTCACAGTCATTTGGGGGTCTAAAAATAATACACCAAAAAAAAACATAAAAATGATAAACATTTTGAGACATAGGTCATGTTTTTCTACATAGAGACTTGAGAAAATTAATAGCAATTATGGGAATTAATTAGAGCTCAACAATGTCATTTGGTAAAATTTGAATACTAAAATCTTTAATGTTTTCCAAAAGCAATTAAAGATATAGTACAGTCCTGACTGGTTTGGCTCAGTGGATAGAGCATCGGCCTGCGGACTGAAGGGTCCCAGGTTCGATTCTGGTCAAGGGCATGTACCTTGGTTGCAGGCACATACCCAGTGGGGGGTGCGCAGGAGGCAGCTGATCGATGTTTCTCTCTCATCAATGTTTCTGACTCTCTATCCCTCTCCCTTCCTCTCTGTAAAAAATCAGTAAAATATATTTTTTTAAAAAGATATAGTACAAAAATGCACAATGGACATGCTTTATTAAGTTGCAGTTAATATACAACATTTTAGCCTATCAAATCTTCTGTTCTTGATTATTATGACTAGAGAAATTTCAGACCTGCCAGTATAGATTTGTAGACAGATCATCTCAACCACATCATACCTGTGTGCGATCAGCAGATGCTCATATAACTTGATTGGCTATGACCCATTGGACACCTCTGAAAGGACTTCTTGGAAGAAGGAAAGTTCCATGAGGATTGAAGATAATATGTGCTATTTAAGCAAGGTCTATAATTTGGACATTGGTCAGGTATTAATGGCTGGCCTGGGAATTTAAGCTGGTAAAAAGGACAGAGTGTAGAGCACAGTATAAAAGACCAGGGTTGTGTTACTATGCTTGCACTATGCTTACATCCTCAATTCAGTCACAGGCTCAAGACCTCTAACTAGAACCAAAGAACACAGTCTGGGTACAAGAAGATGAGCTTTCTCCTAAAATTATTATTTATATTATGCAAAAAAATACTTGTTCATCTTTTGTCTCTGGCTGAAAATAAAACCACTACAATCTTCTTATATAGGGTATCTTTCTTAGTCAGAAAGGTAACATGCTTTGCAATTGACCATTATGCACAGAGCCAACATTACCAGCCTGACAGCAAGATACTTCATCCTCAATGGGATTCCTGGGCTGGAAGCCTCACACATCTGGATCTCCCTGCCATTCTGCTTCTTGTACATCATTACTCTTGTGGGAAAACATGGGCTCAAATACACATTTCTATAACTTTTCAGCCATGAGGAGGACCTACACTGACCCATATATTACTTCCTAGCCTTTGTCACTTACAGATGTTAGTGAGTGTATTTCATTTGTCCCCCATATGTTAGTTATCTTTTGGCTTATTCTCAAAGAGATTGACTTTGATGCCTGCCTTGCGCAGATGCTTTTTATTCATATGCTTACAGGCATAGAGTCTGGTAAAGCAACAAACAAATTAACAAATAAAAAAGAACACATAATGGAGCAAAGATAGTCTAGTCAATAAATAGTGCTGTAAAATTGGAAAAATACATGCAAAAAAAAATAAACTTGACTACCTCTCTTACATCATACACAAAATTAACTCAAAATGGATTAAACACATAAATATGAGACTCAATACCATAAAAATCCTGGAATAAAACATAGGCAATAAAATCTCAGACATTTCTCATAGCAATATTTTTTTCTGATATATCTCCTAAAGCAAGGGAAACAAAAGAAAAAATATATAATCAAGACTACATCAAACTAAAAAGCTTTTGCACAGCCAAAATGAAAAGAGAACTCACTGAATGAGAGCACATATTCACCAATGAAATATCTGATAAGGGATTAATATTCAAAACTTATAGATAACTTATAAAAGTCAACATAAAAAACAACACACAATCCAATTAAAAAATGGGCAAAGGACCTGAATAGACACTTCTCCAAAGAAGACATTCGGATGGCCAATATACACATGAAAAAATACTCAACATCACTATTCATCAGAGAAATGCAAATTGAAACCACAATGAAATATCAACTCACACATATCAGAATGGTTATCATCAATAAAACAACAAACAGAAAGTGTTGACAAGGATGTGAAGAAAAGGGAACCCTAGTGCACTGTTGGTGGGAACACAGATTGAAGCAGCCAGTGTGAAAAGCAAAATGTAGTTATCTCAAATATTAAAAATGGAACTGCCTCATGACCCAGTGACTCCACTTCTGGGGCTATAACTGAAGAAACCTGAAACACTAACTTGAAAGATTATATGCACACCTACTTTCCTTGCAGTGTTATTTGCAATAGCCAAGATTGGGAAGCAGCCCAAGTGTCCATCAGTAGATGAGTGAATCAACAAGTTGTGGTACACTTACACAGTGGAATACTATGTGGTTGTAAAAAAAAGAAGGAAAACTTAAATTTTGTGATATTATGGATGGACCTGGACAGCATTATGTTAAGTGAAATAAGCCAGTCAGAGAAAGACAAGTACCATATGATTTCATTCATATGTGAAATCTAATGAATAAAATAAACTAACAAACAAAATAGAAACAGACTCAAACATAGAGAATAGACTGACAGCTGTCAGAGGAGGAAAGGTGCCAGGCTGGTGAAAAGGTGAAGGGATTAAGCATAAAAACAACTCATAACACAGATAGCAATATGGTGATTACCAGAACCAAAGGGAGTTGTGTGTGAGGTGGGGAGAGGGGGGATAGAAGAGGGAATAAATGGTGATGGAAGGAGATTTGAATTGAGATAGTAAACACAAAATACAATATAGAGATCATGTATTATGGAATTATACACTTGAAACCTATATAATTTTATTAATTAATGTCTCCCTAATACACTAATACACTCAATAAAAATAAAACAGAAGAATTTCATTTAAAGAAGCAGATAAATGTTTATTACTTTAAAAAAAGATGAAATGAATAAAGTTGAATGAATACCAAACTGTTTTAAAATCTCAATTCAAGTAGAACTTCAATTTTTTTAAAGAAGTGTTCATCACTGAGAAACAAATAGGTTTTGCCAGGAGCTGTAGGGGAAGGAATTAAGGAGTGACTATGAATGACTATGGGGTTTCCTTTGGAGGTAATGAAATTGTGCTACAACTACATAGGAATGATTGTTGTACAACATTGCAAAAATACTGAAAGACAATCGTACATTTTTAAATGGTTTAAATGGGCAATTTTTGACATGTGCATTTCACCACCCTCCCCCAAACAAAGATATTATAGATAAAACACTGCTAAATTATTTCTTTATATTTGTTGTTTAATTTTCCGTAAAATAAAAGAATACATATGTCTAAGAATTTGAAAATGTTTAAAGAAATTTTGTAGACACCTGTGATGTACTTTTAATCATAGTATTACTGTACCATCTTATTTTGAATGTTATTATTGTATAACATTAATTGAAAATGGAAGAACTTTTGTTCCTATATGGTATTATCCAATCTTTCTGAAAAACATACTGTACAACAGAGGCATATACAGAAGTGTACCAGAAGATACCTCTTCATATAGATTATAAGTTCTATTTATCTCTTTCTTACTCATTTAAATTTTTCTAATTAATAAAATTACACAGGAACTAGAGACCCATTACACGAAATCATACATGGATAGGGTCCCTAGGCCTAGCCTGCGACCAGGGCCATCTTCTGTCCACTTGCCAGTCCCCAGGACACCTTGCCACCACTCACCCCAGTTCCTCATGGTTCCCCATTCGCCATCCAGTGATCAGAGCCCGTGGGCCAGGGTTGGGGAGGGACCAAGAGGTGCTCAACGCACCTCATAGTGACTGGTCAATTGGTCATTCTGGCCATTATGATCACTGGCCTTTTATTGTATAGGATGACTCTTAGTATTTAATTAAAGTCTTGCAAAATAGTATCTTATCATTATGGCAAAAATCACTATCCATTATAATCTCAAAATTGGAGCATCAAGATAATCCTGACATATATGTATGCATAATAATTTGAACTTTTGAAAGAAAAATAACTAGGAGAGCATATGTGTGTGACAGTGATGGAAACTTTCTGAAACATTATAAGTTCTTTCCACTTGTGTCCTAAACATTCTTTCAGAAAGAAACAAGCTCTTCCATAAAGATTAAAATCACAAACTTTCATTATAATTCCTTGTTCATTCTTTTTCCCCACCCCCAGATATAATTCTTCACACACAAGCACACTGATATAGATGCATGCATGAAATTATTTTATTTGTGGATCATCAAGTAGACAGTAAGAATTTAAAACCTCCACTCTTTTCCTCCTCCAATAGTGTTTAGCTTGATTTCTTCACCAGCACCCATGTCTCCAATATTCTGTAATATTCCCTGGATATCTACAACACATTTTTCTTTAAAAACTCAGCTCAATAATATGGTGTCGAGGGAGTTAGAGGTTAATGGCCGTGCAAGTATATATGTGGCAGAGTTGAGACATTTTTTAAACAATACCCTGAGCACCTAACCTAATTGCATTCAGCTCGCTGCTTCTCTACGAAGAATCTCAGGTATTAAAGGGCACACAAAAGTGGGGCTACTTAAGATTTTTGTTGTAGTAAGTACTAAGATTAATTGCAGAGTCTTCATGAGTTGATTATAATCTCAGAAATCTATGGATTTAATTACACACACACATTTGAAGGCGTAAGTGCTGTAAAAGATAGGTGGGGGGGGGCGGGTTGGAGAGTGTTAATGCTCCAATTTTCATATTGCGATTCAGTGCCTCTTTCCATTATGAATATAAACATTGTTGTTATTTTGCCAACCCAGCAGGGATTATTGGCTCTGCCAAAGTGGAAGTCAGGTATGATTCACCACCATGATTCACAAGAAATGGAACAGGTAGAGAATGATTCTCAATTGCGGTCAGAACACTCATGCTTTTTAGCTGCCCTTCCAATGATCGTTGAATGAGAATCTAATTTGCTTGCTTTTATTCTAGACAGAGTTATTTGTGCCTGTTTCATCCACTTTACAGGGCAAAACCCAGCTGGAGAAACCCACTATCCTATTGACAAAAGACTTTGGATGGTAACATTGAAGATCATCTAGTGAGAAGCCATGAGGCTTGGAAATGAGAATAGAGAACAGACAATATTAAACTGTACACAGGAAAAAGAAGGTTCGCTAATAAATTGCCATTGACTTACATGTACAGTTTAAAAAATTTCCTCCATGAACTAATGGAGTGAAAAGAATAATTTCAGTATTTCTATTATTTTGCTAATGGAAAACCTTAGCAACCCTAGAGATGAAACAATTTAATGCAATCAGCATAAACGACACTGTTAATTCAACCATATAATCTACTGTTTCTCAAAGTGATCTTGGTCCAATCTTTATTTAATTTGGATTTTGTCTGACAAATAATTCCCAACTTATTTGGGGCCAATTGTTTTTATTCTTACTATAATTTTCCTTCATCAAAAAAATCTTTATGCATACTTTGTGTATGGTTTGCTTTGCACATTTTATATTATTTACAATATATTTTTAATTGTTCCATGTATGTACTGATAGCATAACTTTGTACTTAAAATCTCTGTGAAATATGACCAATTTAGAGATATTTTAATTAATTTATCGTTATTGTCCAAACCAAAATATATTCCTTGTGAGCTGACTCATTCAATTTCCTCTCTTTTGAAAATTCCCTTTGATTTGTCTATTTTATGAGGAAAAATTATTTTCTTTATAAATTTAGGTTTTATGTTGATTCATGAAATATACATCATCATTTTATTTCTTCGGGTGGTTCCCCTTATGCTTTCCAAAACACATATTACTTAGACTACAATATAATAATTCTTAAAAGTTTATTATAAAATGGAATTATTTCTACATTAATTTGTACATTCATTAAAAAAACATCTATTGAGATCTAATATGTGAAAAATACCTTGGTAAAAACTTCAAATATAATGTAAATACAATATGTCAAAATATTAGAGGTTTGGTTAAACTGTAGTTGATGTAATAATATAAATAGGTCTTATAATACCTATTGTTACACTTTAAAAAGGGGGATTGATCCATCAATATATATATTTTTTGCCTAGGAAACCTGCCACTTTTCCAATTACATCATGTTAACAAGACTTAAAGGGTAACTTTCTATCCTCCCTGAAGGAGAACTGAGATTTCCTTACAAAGATAATGATTGCAGCTAAATTCATCCGGTGACAATGCACAAAAGAAACTAGAGGGTTGCTAAATCACCAAGCTAAGAATCACAGTGTAATGTGAGAATGAATAGCAAACAGCAACCGTAGAGAACTCTAATCTGGCAGAATGCTAACCATGCCTTTTCCTCTTTGAAAAGCTTCCTGAGCTTCTTCACATTTTTGCTTTGTTACTATTCTGTTCACTCCTGCATGACTCAGTTTGTGATGATACTACATTCGTCTTTGAGGAACATTATAAGTATGTCTTCCTTGGGTCACTTTGCTGTTTCCAAAAATAGTTGCTTGTTGAAATATATAACCTTTCATCCTTCACTGTGAATAGAAATAAAACAGGGATCACAGCTGAGTCAGTAAACACTTCATATCTCTGATTCAACCACTGTTGTAACATTACTATTATGATGTATTCTTCAAAACTGTTGATGAGCTTAAAATTACTTCTTTTCAGTAGTCTCATTCTGATCTGTTATCTAATTGTTTTCGTGCATAAATGTTTCTACTCTCAATTCTATGCATTGATGCCCTAAATAAAGTCATCCTTTTGCAGAACTAAAGATATAAAACAAGGCCACACATCAGATCACTTTCATGTTGTCCAGTTTCCACGACTTACAATATGGAAGGGAATGAACAAGGCCCTGATATCTCTAATATTCTAACCCATAATTATAAGAGGGTGAAGATCATGTGACCTGCCTTGTGTAGTTTTGGTGATCATTAATTGTGTTAACAAAAATGCACTATTGCAGTTCCTGCCTCATTAGAACTATCCAATAAAGTTAGTGCAGAATGAGAGTGATGAAGATTAATAATGAAGAATCCTCATCTCCATGAAGTGTTTACCAGAGGGAAAGGAGATTTGGAGATGGTAAAAGTTAAAAGGGTCAAATACATGATGATGGAAGGAGGATTCGAATGGTGGGAACACATGGTAATATCCAGATAATGTATCCTAGAGGTGTACAGTTGTAACCCATATAATTTTATCAACTATTGTCATTTCAATAAATTTAATTTAAAAATAAAAAGAATTACCAGAAAAATAAACAAATAAAATAAATACATTTTTAAAATCTTAATCCTCAAATACTTCTGTTCAAATACTGTCATAGATATTCTTCAGAACGGTAACTTTTAATATTGTTTTCTCTTACTAAAGAATGTTCCAGAATCTCAAAGCCTCTAACATCTCTAAGACCCAGGTCTCTGAATTTATTCTGATGGGATTCCCAGGCATTCACAGCTGGCAACACTGGCTCTCCCCGCCATTGGCTCTGCTCTACCTCTTAGCCCTCAGTGCTAACATCCTTATCCTGATCATCATCTATCAAGAGCCAACACTGCACCAGCCTATGTACCATTTCCTGGGCATCCTGGCTGTGGTAGACATGGGGCTGGCTACCACTATCATGCCCAAGATATTGGCCATCTTATGGTTCAAGGCTAAAACCATCAGTCTCCCAGAGTGCTTTCTGCAGATGTATGCCATACATAGTTTTGTGGGCATGGAGTCAGGGATCTTTGTATGCATGGCTATAGATAGATATGTAGCCATTTGTCGACCACTACGCTATCCATCAATAATTACTGACTCTTTTGTGGTCAAAGCAACTGTGTTCATGGCACTTAGAAACACCATATGTACCATGCCAGTGCCTGTATTGGCTGCTCAGAGACAATACTGCTCCCAGAACCAAATAGAACACTGTCTGTGTTCTAATCTCGGAGTCACCAGTCTATCCTGTGATGACAGAACCATCAACAGCATTTACCAGATTCTTGTGGCCTGGACAGTCATGGGAAGTGACCTGGGTTTGATTATTTTATCATATGCTTTGATACTTCACTCTGTGCTGAAGCTGAACTCAGCAGAAGCTGCGTCCAAGGCCCTCAGTACCTGCACATCCCACCTAATTCTGATCCTATTCTTCTATACAGTTATCGTTGTCATTTCCATCACCCACAGTGCTGCAAGGTTAGTTCCCATCATTCCAGTGCTACTCAATGTACTGCACAATGTCATTCCTCCTGCCCTCAATCCCATGGTGTATGCTCTCAAGAACAAGGAGCTCCGGCAGGGTTTGTATAAGTTTCTTAAGCTAGACGACAAGAGCAACTGATGCATAGAGGATGCTTCTTTCCCACTTCTCCAGATATATATACTCAATGTAATATCTAGTAAGTGCTTAATGGCAGAATAACTAGAGAAAATGGCACTGTTTCAGCTTTCAGTTATTATAACATATCAGTGGCAGCAAGTAAAACAAAGTTGGTCAAATACTAGTATATATTGACAGAAGAATGTTGGACTTTGAGTGGTGGGTGCACAATTCAATACACAGCTGATGTATCATAGAATTGTACTCTTGAAATCTGTGTAATTTTTATTAACCAATGTCACTCCAATAAATCTAAAAACAATGAAAGAAAAAATAGTGACACATTTGAAATTCTATGTTTTCAACAAAATCTTAATCAAAATCAGTAACATTATGTTGACTGTTCTCTCAAGGAATATAAAGGAAATGCAATGAAATACTATTTGAATTTCCTTTTTGTTTATATAGCTTGTCTTTTTATGGCTCTTTTTCCCCTTTCCATTTTTGTTTTGTAATGTCTTTCTCCATTTCTTAATTCACAAGAATGTAAATACTTATTGTCATAATTGTCATTAGCTCAAGACATTTTATAATCAATTGGAGTAATTATTTTTCTTATTACAAATGCCAGTGAAGCATTGTTATTACTAATATTTGTTTGGGAAATGCTTTCTGAAATAATCAACCATTGTCCAAGAGCCATATCTTTCATACATTACTCCATAAGGGGAATAAGTATGCATTTGGATTCCAGTAAAAAAGAATTTAAAATCATGAAAATAGTACACTTTAATTGCACAATTAAATATTGCAATGTAAATATCTAGAAAAGAATCTTTATGAACATCAACACAAATAGATATCTTTACAATTTTAAAAAGTTTATATTTTCATATTTTTGACTTATATTTAGAATTATTCAGTACTTAGGGGATTGTGTAATTATAAAGTGACTGTCTCTGGTACCATGTTGATAAATAGAGAAACATTGAAAAGGCAGTTCTCAGAAAGATCAGGAATATTACTGAGGAATGTGAGCAATAAGAAAGCAAAGTGAATAAAGCATTAATGGGATTTACATTGAGTGGGGATGCACTCATAATTTCACTGTTTCTAACATGTACTAGTACAGCAAACATTCTGAGTAAAGAATTGTCAGGACTCTTGTTCATACTGCCAATGCCATGCTTGCGCTGTTCTTTAGAAATTCTTAATGATTATAACCAAAATGCCTTGGTCATGCTCAGGAATAAATTTCTTGTCATTTCTAAAGGCTTTTATTCTTCTATCCCAGAGTTCTCACTTTTTCATGGAGGCTTCATCTACTTGAAGCCATCCTCCCTATTCTATCCAATCTTGTTTGGGGGCTTCTTCAAGACATTTTAGAGCCAACTCAAATCTGTTTTTTATTTACTGTCTTTTGTTAATTTATCCTGACACAATTTTAACAGTTGAATTGACATAGAATGGAAACATGCTACTTATAAATTGGAAAAGATAGAAATTGGCAGAAATAAGGTCTAAATGAAATATGAGCAATGAAATATAAGTTACAAAAACTCGAAAAGATGCTGAAGGATGGCAGGGGGTGAGGGGCTAAGAGATCAACCAAAAGGACTTACATGCATGCGTATGAGCATAACCAATGGACACAGACAGGGGGTCGGGGGTGAGGAAATGTGCTGGGGGTTGGACGTGGCTAGGAGAGGTCAATGTGGAAAATGGGAGACTTATATGATAAGAACTTAAATTTAAAAATTAAAGAACTTAAATTAAAAGAACTTAAATTTAAAAATTCACAAAGAAATTAATACCATTTTACTTAAAAATTGCTACAGTTTACGATATTAAACTTTACTGACACCTCAAAGAGCATTTGTTTTTGTGATTTATATCTGTAAATAAGAACTGTGTTCAAAATTAAAACAGGAAATTTTAAGTGTTTATTTTTTAAAATATTTTTATTACAATTATTACTGTAATTAAATACTGACATACAATGCTATATTAGTTTCAGGAGTACAATATAGGGATTAGACTTTATATAACTTATGAAGTGATCACCTCAATAAATCTCAAACACATCTGACACCATATGTAGCTTTTATATTATTGACTAAACTCCCTATGATGTAAATCTCTATGATTATTTTCTAATTAACTATCTGTTTTTCTTAATCCCTTCCCCTTTTTCACCCATTCCTGAAACCCCCTCCCATCTGGCAACCGTCAAAATATTCTCTGAATCTATGAGATTGTTTCTGTCTCATTTGTTCATTTATTTTCGTTTTTAGATTCCACATAGTATGTGTTAGTCTTTCTCCATCTGACTTATTTCACTTAGTATATAATACTCTCAAGGTCCATCCATGTTGCCCCAAATGGCAAGGTTTCACTCTTTCATGGCTGAGTAATACTCCATTGAGTGTTGTACCACTTCTTTATCCATTCATTATTGATGGACGCTTTGGTTACTTCCAGATCTTGGCTCTTGCAAATAATGCTACAATGTGCATATGGGTGCATATGTCTTTTCAAATTAGTGTTTTAGGTTTCTTTGAATAAATACCCAGCAGTGAAATTGCTGGGTCCTTCGTCTCTTGTTATGGTCATTGTTTTAGTGTCTATTTTGTCTAGTATAAGTACTGCTACCCAGCTTTTCTGATGTTGTTGTTCCATTTTCATGAAATCTCTTTTTCCACTCCTTTATTTTGTCTGTCTCTGTGTTTTGATCTGAAGTGAGTCTCTTATAGGCAACATATATAAGGGCCTTATTTTCTTATCCATTTAGCCACTCTACATTTTTTATTGGAATATTTAAACAATTTATGTTTAAAGTAAATTATTAATAGATATGTGGTTTTTGCCATTTTATTATTCCTTTAACATTTCTTGTAATATTGGCTTGGTGGGAAGCAATTTATTTGTCCTTCAATTTTAGATGATAGCATTCCCAGATAGAGTAATCTTGCTTTTCATCACTTTGAATATTCTGTGCCAATCCCAGAAGACCAGCAAAGTTTCTATTGAGACAGTTTTCTGGGAGCTCCCTTGTAGGTAACTAACTGCTTTTCTCTTGCTGCTTTTAGGATTCTCTGTTTGTTTTTAACCTTTGGCATTTCAATTATGGTTTGTCTTGGCGTGGGCCTTTTGGGTTTATCTTGTTTGGAACTCTGCATTTCCTGAGCCTGTATGTCTATTTCCTTCTCCAGGTTAGGAAAGTTTGACATCATTATTTCTTCAAATAGGTTTTTAACTCCTTGCACTCTCTCTTCTCCTTCTGGTGTGCCTACAATGTGAATGTAGGTATGGTTGATATTGTCCCAGGAATCCTTTAAACTATCCTCATTTTTTATTAATTCTTTTTTCTTTTAGCTGTTCTGACTGGGTGCTTTCTGTTATTCTACTTCCAAATCACTGATTTGGTCCTCTGCTTCATCTAATCAACTGCTGATTCCCTTTAATTTGTTCTTTACTTCAGTTATTGTATTCTTCATTCACGATTGGTTGTGTTTTATGCTTTCTTTCTCCATTTTTATGTTTTCTACCTCTTTGTTGAAGTTCTCACTGAGATCATTGAGCATTCTTATAACTCTACATCTGATTAGAGTTAGATTGCTTGTCCTCCTTTTATGTAGTTCTTTTTCTGGAGTTAGTGAGTATGGTAGCATAACGCAATGGGTAGCAAATAGCTACATAGTGGTCCAGAGCCATGAGCATAAGCATGCCAGACTCCACACCTGTGAATCCATGGACAAAGAACATCTGAATTAAGCAGGCATTAAAGTTAATTTCCTTGAGATTAAACCAGAAGATGCAGAGTGCATTGGGTAGAGTGGTGGTGTAGGTGAGGAGGTCAATGAGGGAGAGCATGGCCAGAAAGAAATACATTGGACAATGTAAGGACTCTTCATGATGAATGAGGTATACAAGGCCAAGGTTTCTCACAAGGGAGATAATATACATTGTGCAGGATGGGAAGGAGATCCATACATGTACTCTTTCCAGACCAGGAATTCCATAAAGAATAAAAGATTTTGGAGCCACATATGAATTGTTGGAAGCCAGCATAACTAATTCAATAAAGGAATGCTAGTTTTCCAGAAGTATTTATTCTGAGAAGAAATTAAGAAGAAACTTAATTCAGATCATCCTTGATAAGGCAAACTTAAGTTAGGAATAAAATTGCATTTATAATGGCATTAATAATTTTAATAATAGTGACTGAAAATACACCATTTATTAAATAATGTTATATCACAGGTAATATTTTAAAAGTTTTATAAGCAGCTTAAATGTATTTTTTAAAGTCATAATTACAAAGTTGTCATTTTTTTATCATCAAATAAAAGAAGAAACTGAGGCACAGAGAGATCCAATAATGTTGAACATTACAAAATTAGAATCAGGGATAGAAATGATATTCATATATGACTCTAACATTCATGCAATGTCTTTACATCCTGGTTTGACAGAATATATGGCTTATAAATAGCAAGTTATAATTGCAGAAGGATTGCTTGACATTTGCTTATTGTATTTTGTGAAGATTATGATTACTTAGACCAAATATGATCTTATTCAAATTTCAGTTCTTTCCGTACCAATTGTATGACTTCATATCTGAAGCATCAGTTGCTCATATATAATGTGAAGTTAATGATAGCTACCTGAAAGAGTTATGAAAAATAATCAAAAGTTGGTTTTTACACCTAGGTTAGAATCCTCTGGAATTGAATATACTAATTTGAAATGTAAATATAGATGATATATGGATATGAGATTCATAAACAGTGGTCAAGAAGTTCAATCTAGCTTGATTGTCCCATGAAAGAGAAAAAATAAGAAATCTCTCTTAAAAAACCTGTAATCCCTCAAAGTCATTGAGGTCATCTATTTTCTTTACATGTCTTTTGTCTTAACACAATTTGGAAAAAGCATATTCCCTGGACTCCCTCTACCCAGCAAAGCCATCATTTAGAATTGAAGATCAGATAAAGAGCATTACATACAAGAAAAAGCTAAAGGAGTTCATCACCACCAAGCCAGTATTATATGAAATGCTGAAGGGTATTCTTTAAGAAGAGGAAGAAGAAGAAAAAGGTAAAGATAAAAAATATGAACAACAAAGTGACAACAAATACATATCTATCAACAATTGAAACTAAAAATCAAATGAATAAAAAATCTGATGAACAGAATAAACTGATGAATGGAATAGAATCAGTGGCATGGAAATGGAACAGACTGATGATTCTCAAAAGGTAGGGAGTTTGGGGGGAGTGCAGGAAGAAATTAGACAAAGATCTTATATGCATGTATGCATTACCTATAGACATGGACAGGGTGGTGAGGGCCTGGGTAGGTTGAGAACCAGGTGGAGGGGAGCTATGGGGGGAAAAAAGGGACATCTTTAATAATCTCAACAATAAAGATTAATTAAAATAAAAAATTAACCTCCAATAAATAGAATTTTATCATATATCCCACTGCCAAAAACGGAAATAATTTTCAGATAATGAATTTATTAAGAAAGTTATGTCACAATTGTACACTCTTTCTAAGTGCATAATGGATATTTCCATGGATAGATTAAATTGATCATGTACAAGACTAAACTGGTCACTTAAACCTCTACTCCATGCCAAATAGGCTCTATTTCTGGGTTTTGTTTTTTGAATAATAGTGCCATCATCTACCATATAACCTACCAGAATATTTGTGATCTCATCAAGTATCTCTACCTCATCTTAGTTATAATCTACACCTATAAAAGAGTAACATGCAAATTAGTGTCACTCCACTATGCCCACCAGCCTATCAGAGTGATATGCAAATTAACCCAACAAAGATGGCGGTTAATTTACATACACAGGCACAGAAGGAAGGCTGAAGACTGAAGACAGCATAGAAAGAAGCCAAGTGCTGCAGAAGGGAGTGAAGCGGCAAAGAAGGGAACGGAGCCGAGGCAGCGGAGATGATGGAGAAGGGAGGGAGCTAAGTGGTGGAGATGGGAGGGAGCCAGGCAGTGGAGATGATGGAGAAGGGAGAGAGAGAGGCAGCAGAGATGGGAGGAAGCGAGGCTCCCTTCTCTGCTTCACTCCAGCTCAGGAAGCCCTATTCTTGCAGGAATAGGCTGAGGAAACCCTATTCTTGCAGGAATCTTCCTGCAATGGGCCTCTAGTTTCTTTATAACTCAAAGTGTCTTGATTCTTAATCTAAGCAGTCACATCAACATGTTGTTATCTGTACTCTATCCTCAGATCAGAAAAACTCTCATTTTTAATCCAAAAATATTCCAAGTCAGCTCTTCCTTTCTATTACCACTCCATTGTCTTTTAAAGATCACCTAGATACATCCATCTATTTTTCTGCTTTATCTTGTTTAAAATAAATTTTGTCTTATAGCAAAATTTTAAAGACATTTTAATCCACTGCTTAAAAATCTTCAATGTCTCCCCTTAAATTTGAGAATAGGGCTCAAATTTCTTGGCATAGCATTCAATAAAGTTAAATTTAGACCTTATCTAAATTCATTTCCATTTTATTTCTTTCCATTCCCTAAGCATCCAAAGTGTTCTGGTTTGAATGATAAACTATATCCTAACATTCCATGCTTAAATTTTGCTAGATTACTTGCTAACCCCAAAATACTACATATACTTCAATACTATGTTGGCTTTGCTCAATTTATTTTTCTTATTTGAAAGTCACTCTGTCATATACCCATCTTGATAACTCTTTTCTGAACTCTGAGGTAGAATGTAACTTCCTTTAAAGAGTACTGTGTATTCCAGAGTTCAGGGTAAGTGCTGTGATTAAATCCCCTGACCCAGGCACAGGATGTTTAATTTGCTTGCCCAAAGCTATTAGTGATTAAATGAAAGTGAAATCCAGGTTTTTCTAGCTCAGACTCATATCTGTTTAGCTAAAACAAAATTCTTTATAAAGGCTAACAGTAAATCAGTGATTTATTTTCTCACTTATTTGTTTTTGTGTTGCTTGCTTCACCCCCCTCCCCATCTGTTTCTGACTTGAGACCTCTACAGCTCCTGTTTCTTATAATTTCTGCTTGCCCAGTATTTCAGCCATCTCCCAGGTAAAGAATAAGAGGGTTGTATGGAATGATATATACTGTCTCTTTCAAAGGAGAAGGTGGTTTGGTTACAAGTACCATTCAGACTTACCCCAAGCCTCCTCCACTTCATTATTTTTGCCTATGGTTCTGGGGAAACAAAATGGAGGCAGAAGATAGGAAATTACTAGAAATACAATAATGATTACAGCACAGAAAGAGAAGCCCATCTCAAGGTTTTCTTTCAGTCTTATAGTGAGCCTTTTTCAATGAGAGAAACAAAGCAGCATCATACTACAAAAAGCATACCACATCAAGATATGCCACACCATACCACCTCACATCAACCACAGGTTCTCTTTCCTTGTTGATGACAGTAGTTTCCATTACCTGATCCGCATGCCTTAGTCTCCAGGATCTGATGATTGGTGCTCTCACTGCTGTTTCTGCTATTTCATCATCCCACTCTGGGCGTGGCCATTTGGCACAAAGTTCGTACAACATCCACTGTTGCCTCTGGCTGTTTAAAACAGAAAACAGGCCCTTTTAGATTATCACTAGACCCCAATGCCCTAAATAATTAGGATGAATCATCTAGGAAGGCCAAAAGGCCTGCTTTTTCACTTCCTTCTCACTTCCATGCCATGCTTCTCTAGAGATGGCCTAGGATCGCATATTTTTAGAGGAAGGTAGGGGCTGGGACACAGAACAAAATACTATTAATCGTTTGGAGAATCCTCTCCATGATCTCCTGAAGAGGGATGTCAGGAAAAAGCTGTATTTAGAAAGAGTTCTGAATTTTCTAAGACTATTTCATCATTTTGTTATTGTTCTGAAATGTTCAATTTAAATTGTTTTGAGGAAGTGGGGGAGACACATAGTGTTATTACTAAACCTGAATATTTCAAGTGTATAGACTAACTATAGTTAAACAATTCTATTTGCTAATTTTTATTAAGTTTATTGGGGTGATATTGTTACAGAGAACCAGAATAAATCAAGCAATGCTCATAGAGTTTGGAGTCACACTTTATTCACCGCGGTAGGCTTAGAGAAAATGAATTCAAATTCTAAGCAGAGCTATAAGCAGAGCTTTCCTTTCTATTAAAGATCCAGCCCTATGTTTGCTTAGTGGTTATCTCACTGGTGGCCTTGAAAACTACACAGTTCTACCCAATTAAAAAATACAGCTGGCATGGTATGAGAGCATGGGCGTGTCTAATCTCTGGCCTACAAGGTCAGACAGCTAAGTTTATCTTCCTCATTATTCAACCAGGCTAAAGCAGGCTAGAAAGCAAAGTTATTTTTTTTTAGAATAACAGGCTATCAAAAAAAAATAGCAGAGAATTCCAAACAATAGTTTTACAAAATAGGAGTTAGCCTTCTCGATATTGGTTAATAAAATTATTAAGTTTCAAGTGTACAATTCTATAACACATCATCTGTATATTACATTGTATATTCACCACCCAAAGTTTAGTCTCCTTCTGGCACTATATATTTGACCCCCTTTACCCTCATCACCCTCCTTTACACTTTCCCTCTGGTAACCATACTATTACCAGACAGTGTGGTTTATCTGTGAGTTTGTCTATTTATTTAATTGTTACTTTCTGTTTTGTGTTCTTTGATGGATGGTTAGATAAAGAAGATGTGGAACATATCTATAATGGAATACAACTCAATCATAAGTAAAGAATGAAATACTGCCATTTGCAACAACATGGATGGGCCTTGAGAATATCATGCTAATTGAAATAAATCAGACAGAAAATGGCAAGAATCATTTGTTAAATTTTCTAAAATTCCGTTAATCCTTCATCATGTGCCAGACAATGAACCCTTTGGCACTTAACATAGGGCTTTTTATGCCTCTACTCTAGGTCTTTTAGGTTTATCTTGTACCTAAACAGCCAACTGGCATACCGACTCTAACATTTGCCCTAACATATTTACTCTAACATATTTTTATACAAAAAAAATCAGCAGTACTATTTGGTTGTCTGTATTTACCTATTTAAATATATTCACCTATTCATTATTTAAATTTATATATTAATTTAATTACATTCCTATAAGGAATCAACCAGCTCAATATTATCATAGCCAGTTTACCTAACAAAGATTCAGTATGTTCAGCAGCTTGCCAAAAAATACCGAATTCTGTGCTCTCTACACTGTAAACTGTTGAAATACATCCCTTTCTCTCTTAAATCAAACCAGGTTTTATACTTGAAAGCTCCTTGTTGTTACTCTCATAGTTTCCCCATTTTTCATAATGGTGATGTCCTGGGAACTTGTGCTAAAACTATCTATATAATTATCATACCCCTTACTGACCTATTTTATTACACAGACCAAGTTTGCCATCTATTTTACTTCATGAATGAGGGCAGAACCTGGATTTTAGAAAAAAAGTAAATTGAAATGTGCTTGGTTATTTTTAAGTTATGTTACTGAACTGAAGAAAAGAAATAGGGTGAGGAAGGGTGGACTAGTGACTTGGAAGGAAAACGAAGTACCTATTTATCTTTTCCTGACTGAGACATGGTAAGGTTATTATTGTCTAATTCTCTGTCACGTCATTATAAACGTATTTGTAAAAATGAATGAATATAACGAGAAGAATTACTATACTCTAAATGAGATGTTGAGAGTATCTAGCTTTTCCCTTGTCCAAACGGGAACACACATCCCTTGCTGATATTGTCTAGGCTTTGAATGTGGAGTGAACATGTTCCTCCTATTCTTTCCCAGACTAGGAAATCACCAGACAGCCTCTATACAACAATGCCTTTATCCCTGTGACTACACACAGGTAGAATGGAACAAGACTAGGCTTTGTCATAAAATAAGCCTAGAATCAACATGTCTGAAAGGCTTATCTTACCTACAATATCACTCCAGACAAGAAGAAATGTGAAAGATGCTCATGCCAAGGAGAGGGCCCAGGAATGCATATAATGGTGGCACCTTGTTTTCGCCTTATAAGCCATTAGCCAGAAGTGCTTAGTTTAGCAGACTTCCCAAAGGAAACACACATAATCTTATAATAATCTCATATGCTGGAGACTCCCAAATCTCAATATGAAATGGTTTAAGAGCCTCCAGGGAACACACAGCCCTTGGGGAAAACATGGTACAAAACTTCAAATATGTATTTAGGGGAAAAATAAAACCCCCAACCATAGCTGGCCTCAAATTGAGGGCAGTCCAGAAAGTAATTCACATGGTACAAATATAGCACCATTAGGATTAGAAGTTGAAACCTCTCATCCAATCTTTTTCCTCTTTCACGGAATTTATTTTACACTTATTATACCAAACAGGATTTTAAACATTGACATAGAAACATCCTAATTTGATAAAGCAAAGACAAAAACGTTTATCTTACGATAAACAAGACACATCATCTCTTATGGTCTTCAAACAGTTTTGCACTTTAACTTTCATAATGTGGCAATGAAATCATGATAATTAAAATAAAGCAAAATGCATATATGTGTGTTATTTTACAAGTGTTTAGTTATTTGTTATTCTGAATTCTCAATGATTACACTCATTAATTTCAAAAGAAAAAATCCTATATAATAAAGAGATAATATGCAAGTTGACTGTCACACCCTTGCACAAGATGACTGCCTCCATGTGATCACAAGTTGGCCACCACAAGATGGCCAGCAGGGGAGGGCAGTTAGGGGCAACCAGGCCTGCAGGGAAGGGCAGTTGGGAGCTATGGGGCTTGAAGGGGAGGGGGGAAAGTTGGAGGGAACAAGGCCTTCAGGGAAGGGCAGTGGGGAGCAACAGGCCTGCAAAGGAGGGCAGTTAGGGACAATCAGGCCTGCAGGGGAGGGCAGTTAGAGGTGACCATACCAGCAGGGTAGGACAGCTGGGGGTGACCAAGCCAGCAGGGGAGGGCAGTTGGAGGTGACCAGGCTGTCAGGGGAGGGCAGTTGCGGAGCGGGAGGGGGACCAGGTATGCAAGGAAGGGCAATTATGGGGGTCCAGGCTTGCAGGGGAGGGCAGTTGGGGGCAACCAGGCTGATAGAGGACAGCAGTTGGAGGTGACCAGGCCAACAGGAGAGGGCAGTTAGGGATGACCAGGCTGGCAGAGGAGGGCATTTAGGGGTGACGAGGCCAGCAGAGGAAAGCAGTTGGGAGTGACCATGCTGGCAGGGGAGGGCAGTTGGAGGCCATCGGACTGGCAGGGGAGCCATTAGTCATTGGTCACTCTGGCAGGGGAGTGGTTAGGGGTTGATCAGGCAGGCAGGCAGACAAGCTGTAGGAAGACAGAAGTCCCTGATTGTGAGAGGGGTGTCCAACTGCCGTTTTAGGCCCAATCCCAGCCACAACATCTCCTGAGGAGTCCCAGATTATAGAAGGTGCAGGCTGGGCTGAGGGACACCCCCCCCCAGTGCACAAATTTCATGCACCGGGCCTCTAGTGTAATAATAAAAATATTTTTATGTAACAAACTTCTGATACTGATAAATCCTATTATTAAGAATTTATTTTTGGATAAATTCTTCCTTTTCCTTAGTAGTTTTCACTTTTCCTGTAAAAGAATTTCTACATTGCTCCTTTTTAATTTTTTTTACATTGTCTTGTTTTTTTCTTCCTTTTCTGTGATATTTTGCAACTTTATTTTTCTTTTCTTAAATATTTTTGCCATCATTCATTCTTTTCTATTATAAAAGTTTCTAATTGTCTACTTGCTTCTCTTACATAAAAATTCTTTCATTGTTTTATGGGTGAAATATATTATCAGATATTTCTGAAAGATATTGATACTGAAAATATTTTCCTGCAAAAAATAGTAAGGATGGTGACATTTGACCAATACAAAGGGAAAGATAATCTTGACTTTGTGTAAAGTATTATACATTCTTACTCAATACTCATATTATTATGCATATAATAATACTAAACCTATTTTCAGTTATATGATAGGAAAAACAAACTTTCCTTTTTTAAAATATATTTTTTTATTGACTTCAGAGAGAAAGGGAGAAGGAGAGACAGAAACCTCAACGATGAGAGAAAATCATTGATCGCTGCCTTCTGCATGCCCCACATTAGGGATGAACCCACAACTCGGGCATGTGCCCCAGCCAGGAATGGAACCGTGACCTCCTGGTCTATGCTCAATGACTGATCCAGGCTGGTCAGGCAACAACTTTCTAATTCTTCTTATCATTTGGACCTCTTATCCATTTCATTTCTTCCCTTCTAAGTCCACTCATAAATATGGAGAAATAGTTTTTAGTAGACATCATGGCATATGTTTTTGTACCCCTGTAGCTGATATTAAAAACTATATATAGATAAACAGATTTCATTTCACCTTTCACACCTATAAGTTCTTATATCATAATATTTATAAGCATGTATATTTGCTTAATATAGTTTTTAATTAGAAAAACAGACAAAAATATTTTAAGCAAGCATATTTCAAAGATTTTCTACCTTAAGAAACTTGGAGTATGTTTGCCATCTGCTAGTTTATTGCTTATGTCATTTAAATAATATTTTACCTAATGCTAGTAATCTTGAAATGAAGCATACTTCAAGAGGAAGGCTTGCCTCTAAGCTTTTTTAATTATTGTAACAGTCTGTTTTGGAATGAAGCTGTACTTCCTGTACTTTCAATAATAAAAAATTTACTATGGGTGGAAGCTCTGTGGTATAGAGCTAGTTTTGTTTTATCTTACGTGCTTTAGTGAATGATTCCATTCACTGCAGAAGAAATATCTAGATCTGATGGGTTTCTGCCCATTCTAGCTGCCTATTCTAGAGGAAAGATGTACCATTTCACCAGTTTCTTTCTCACTATTTCACTTCCAACATATCCTTCACTCACTTCGACAAACCCAAGGGATATTAAATTGTCATGTTGTTCTCTCCTTCCTTCCCCCAAATCCCTTTATTATTGAAAACATTCAATCCTGTCTTCTTTGACTCCTTAGGCTTCATCAAGATCCACTAAAAAAAAATTTACAACTTTAAGAGAAACTGTATTTCTATTGAGGTAGAAGGGAAACTTTGCATTTAACAGTGCAATGTTTCAAATGAACATGCTACACAAACGTGTTAAATAAACTATATTTTAGTAAGTTTCTAGTACAGAAGATTCCGAAATTATTTATTAAACATTTTTGAGAAAGCTTTAAGACCTCTACATGCTACGTTGGTAAAGTCACAGCAAACGTTAAAAAACTGAAACTGAAGTGTTCTGAGAACTTAGATACAATTCCAGGTTTATACTTCAGTAGATATTATTCTAAAAGAAGTTGTTAAAATTTGAGGATAATTATTAAGGTTACTTTTCCCCTTCTTAAATACTAGTATATTTAAAATACAGGTGTTGTTTCAACAAAGTTAAATTTACCTCCTCTCCTATTAGAGACCTATTGGACATATTTCTCTGGGAGCCACAAAGAAATATTCATTCCCCTTTTGCTTGGAAAATCCCCAGAGATACCACTAAGTGTCGTTAAATAAGGTTCCCAACCAGTACTGTACAATTTTTCTGAGCAACATCATCATGAGTGGAAATTTTAAAACATCTGGCATCAGGGTGAATTTGGGTAACAAAAGAAAAAATATGTAAGGTGCACAGAAAATGTGCAACTAAATAGGAAGAATTTGAGTCAGAGGGTATTTGATCAAGGAAAACTTGTATTTTGTTACTCTTTAGACTTCTAAAAACAAAGAGCATGGCAAACTGCCTTAAAAAGTTAGAGAAGAAGGGAGAAATGTTAAATGCAGTTCAGGCAGTGGAGAAAGGAGACTCCATGATGCTGATGTGACCAGGAGAAGGGGATAACATTACAGGCAAGTATGTCTCCACACCAGAATAGAAATACTTCTTCGCTCTTGATAGATAGAAAACTCTTTGTAAAAGACAATGACAATGAATTAGTGTAAGAATTTGGAGTAATCCCAGTGGCCATGTAGTCCAACTTCTTATATCATGCATGACATATGTTATCTTCCTTTGCTGCATAAAACTGATGATATTTTTTATATTACAGGACATTTCTATCTGTATGAATCAACAACATTCCTTGAACCCAAATCTACATTTCTATAATGTTTCCTATTCACCAGATGTATTCCCTTATCATGTAAAAAATAATAGAAAAGGCAGCTATTTGCATCTAATTTGTGTACTCATCCCAATTATAAATAACTCCAGTTTCATTCTTTTAATCTTTAAGATTTCAGATATCTTGTAATTACATTTGCCTTCCTCTGATGCACTCTTATTTTTCAATATGCACACACTAATTTCTTAAGGTATTTCTATGTAAGTAAGAAGAACAACCAAAATGAAGGTTTTGAAAATTACTTATTCATTATACAAGATTTTCCTTGTAGCAGTCACTATATAAAGTGCAAAATATATAGCAGTGAACAAAATAACAGAAATTCCTGGAGGGACCAGAGGCAACACTAATTGCAGTGGAGTAAGGAAAATATGAAAAGGGAGATTTTATACCAAGATTGGCAGGGATCTGGGGTTATAGTTTTAAATTGGGAGGTAAGCCTTGCTTTGGGGTTGACACTGAGTCAAGACTGGGAACTGTTGAAGGTATGTGCCATGATATTATCTGGAATAGGACAACTATGCATTGGAAATAGCAAGTGGAAATGCCCTGAATTGCACACATGTTTACTGAGATTGAGAAACCTCCAGTATGTATGAATAGACTGAGAAGGTCAGAGTTTGAATAGGGGCAGACTCATTCAGAGATTTAAAATGGTCTTGTTGTGGCTTTTGCTCTGAGAGAGATGGAAGACTACTGGAGGTTTAATTAGTGCATAGACATGGTTTTACTTACATTTATTTTACAAAGCACAATAAGGGTAATAATATTAACAATACCGTGACTGTACTATATATTTTATTTGTTATGTTCGAAGCTGCGGTGAAAATCTCCATGGTTTATTCCACTTAGAGTTTACAGCATATTACAGTTGAATAAATTGCTTTATAAAGTCAGTGCTAATATTTTCCTGCTTGTATCTCTTTTATATGTTGATATTATTTATATAGCATTATTTTAAAAATTTTCTACTGTTTAAAACTAATAGCTTAAAAAACATTTATATAGAAAACCTAGGCTAAATCAAATAAATGAAAGAGAGAAAAGAGAAGCAATCAGAATTAAAATGTTAGAAAAGTTTATTCTACAGAATAATTGTTGAAAATGTTATAAAATATATAATATTATGCTGTGGTAAGATGATTGATCATGAATGATCCAAGTTCATGATCTCAAACAAACAATATCCAAGGAAAAACTTTTAGAAATATAGGATAAAGAAGATTTTTCTCAAAAAAAAAAAAAAGTTCCTGCACTCTTATTATTTTTATAAAAAAAGCTTTTAGGCTAGATCCTTGTCCCAGAATATAGTAGAAATATGGAAAGCTAAGTGTTATCAAAATAATTAATTAATGAAGATTCTGTCTTATTCACTATAAATTTTCATAGGCATTTGGGGGCTAAAAATAACACACCAAAACAAGACACAAAATGTATAAATATTTATAGATATAGGCCATGCTTATCTACATAGTGATTTGAGAAAATTAATAGAAACTATGAGAATTAATTAGAGCTCGATAATGTCATTGGTAAAATGTAAATACTAAAACCTTTCCTGTTTACCAGCAAGAAACAAAAAAGATAGAATGCCAAGTGCATATAGCCATGTTTTTTTTTTTAATTTATCTTTATTGTTGAAAGTCTTACAGATGTTCCCTTTTTTTCCTCATTGGCCGCTTCTAGCCTGCACCCACCCCCTGTCTCAGCATAGCCATGTGATATTTTTAAGTTGTACTCAGTATAAAAAAATTTTTTTAAATCCTCACTCATAGATATACTTAGAGAGAGGAAAGGAGAGAGAGGGTAACATCCATGTGAGAGAGAACATTGTTCAGTTGCTTCTGTACATGCTGCAATTGGAGATTAAAACCAAAACCCAGGTAATTACCCTGATGGGGAACTGAACTAGCAACCTTTCAATGCACAGGATGATGCTCAATCAACTGGACATGCTCAACCAACTAAACCACTCAGGCTGGGCAGTATATCCATTTTTGACCTACCAAATCTTCTGTCCTTGACTATTCTGACTTGGAAAATCCAGACTTGCCAGGTTAAGACTTGTAGATAGATCTCCCTCAGCCACATAATATCTGTGTGCAATCAGTAGGCGGTCACAAAATTTGATGGGCTATAATCCAGTGTACACATCTGAAAGGACTTATTGGAAGAAGGAAAATTATGTGTGGAATGAATGGAACCAGTGTTATTTAAACATGGTCCATAATTTGAAAATTGATCAAGAGGGCAAAAGCAAGTATTAGTGACTGGGCTGGGAATTTAAGCAGATACATACAGACAGAGTTTATAATACAGTATAAAAGTAAGACAGACCATGGCTTTGTTACTATGTTTGCACTATGTTTACATTCTTTTGATTCAATTATATACTCAAGACCTCTAAGTAGAATCCAAGAACACAACCTGGGTGTAAAAAATAATTTCTCTCCTGAAATTATTATTTACTAGAGGCTCGATGCACAAATTCCATGCAAGATTAGGCCTCCCTGCCCTAACTAGTTTGACTTAGTGGATAGAGCATCAGCCTGCAGACCGAAGGGTCCCAGGTTTAATTTCAGTCAAGGGCATGTACCTTGGTTGCGGGTATATCCCCAGTAGAGGGTGTGCAGGAGGCAGCTGATCAATGTTTCTCTCTCATCCATGTTTCTAACTCTCTATCTCTCTCCCTTTCTCTCTCTGTAAAAAATCAATAAAATGAATAATAATTTAAAAAAACATTAGGCCTTCCTTCCCCTGACTGCTGACACCATCTTCCATCTGGCACCTGGGACTGGGGTTCCCTCGCAGCCCCAGCTTTGTCCAGAAGATCACCTGGAAGGATGTCCAAAATGATGTCCAATATCATTAGCATATTATGCTTTTATAATTATAGATAGTATTAAAAAATTCTTTATTCATATTTTGTCTCCAGCCATCTTCTTGTTTAGGATATCTTTCTTAGTCGGAAAGGTAACATGCTTTGCAATTGACCATTATGCATGGAGCCAACATTACCAGCCTGACACCAAGGTACTTCATCCTCAATGGGATTCCTGGGCTGGAAGCCTCACACATCTGGATCTCCCTGCCATTCTGCTTCATGTACATCATTGCTCTCATGGGGAATTGTGGTCTCATCTACCTTATCATCCACGAGGAGGCTCTACACCGACCCATGTATTACTTCCTAGCCTTGCTGTCACTTACAGATGTTAGTGGGTGTACTTCATTTGTCCCCAATATGTTAGGTATCTTTTGGTTTAGTCTCAAAAAGATTGACTTTAATGCTTGCCTTGTGCAGATGTTTTTCATCCACATGCTGACAGGCATGGAGTCTGGGGTTCTCATGCTTATGGCCCTGGATCGCTATGTGGCCATTTGCTACCCACTACGCTATTCTACCATCCTCACCAACACCACAATTACCAAGGCTGGGCTTGCCACTTTCTCTCGAAGTGTGTTAGTCATGATCCCATTTACATTCTTGATCAAGCGTCTTCCTTTTTGCAGGGGCGACCTCATCCACCACACCTACTGTGACCATATGTCTGTGGCCAAATTATCCTGTGGTAACATCAAGATTAATGCTATTTATGGTCTCATAGCTGCCATATTGATTGGGGGGTTTGATATGTTCTGGATCTCCATGTCTTACACTATGATTATTCGTGCTGTAGTCAACCTGTCATCTGCAGATGCTCGACACAAAGCCTTCAGCACGTGTACTTCACACATATGCGCTATCGTCATCACCTATGTCCCAGCCTTCTTCAACTTCTTCACTCACCGCTTTGGAGGACGCACCATACCACACCATGTCCACATTTTCATAGCCAATCTCTACCTGTTGTTGCCTCCCACTTTGAATCCAATTGTCTATGGAGTGAAGACCAAGCAGATCCGTGAAGGAGTCATCAAATTGTTCTTTAGAGAGAAAGATATATTGAGTATGAGATAAACCTATGAGGGCAGAATTCTGAATTTAGCATAAAGCAAAAAGTAATAGTAGAAAAAGAGTATATGCAAAATTAGACCATCATGAGATCAGGAGAAAATGCATCAATATTTTGTTGCGAAATTTATGTAGCAATCATGTAATTTTTAACCCAAGACCTCTAATTAGATAGAAAAAATAAAATAGACATAAAATAATTATATTTTTTTCACAGTTTGACTTTAGTTAAAACTTGTGAAACGGACACAGAGTGGAATAGTTAGGATATTCAGCTTCAAGCAAACTTTTAATGATTCATGCACTTTGGCCTAGGCAGTATGGAGGATAAAGAAGGTCAGATAGCCTAGGAGTTGCCAGGAGATTGGGAAAGGCACATAAGCAAACGGTTCCTATGTGTTACAGGAAGCAAGAAACACTTCCCCAGAATGTCTGTGCTGGACTCCAGAGGTCCTTTTAATTTCATATTTATATGAAATTTGTATAACTTTAGAAACAAATCCTTGTCTGCTCATTTTATCTCTGACATCTGTTACCTAGGTAATTATTTGGATTCCTATGCATATACTACTGAACACACAAATTAAACTAGAGGAAGTAAGATCACTGGAGTTTATGATAATCTGGTAGGCATTTCCTGGGGTTAATATGGAGCAGAATTTTGAAAAACATTGTGGATACTATTTGGCAGCTGTTTGTGGGAAGGATCTATAAATAGTGGAAAGGAGACTTGAAAAAAATCTAATGTAATTCATCAATCAAGGATGCCTGAGTTTCAGTGTTTTACTTGACTTTAATACAGAGGGAGAAACAGATGAGTGCTCAGGAATAATGGAGAAAGGAATACTTTATTTACATTTCTGGATATAACAAAGAAAACAGTGGAATTATAAATGAGGTATGCAAAAATAGCAAGATTGAATGAAAAGTGAGAAAAAATAAGAGCATATCTGAAAGGAAATTGGAGTAACATGATGTGATCAGGCTTGGATACAAATGCATATGTAGATAGAAATATTAAGTTATATTGATTGAGTATATTCTTATCTGCTATTATGAAAATTTATTTTAATATCATGTTACATAGTAAAATGATTATAAAATATATTAATCATACCATGTATTTTTATAATATAATTTTTATATATTTTAAAGCAAAACCTGTGTTTAAAAAAATATTTATCCCAACTGGCATGGCTCAGTGGTTGAGCATTCACCTATGAACCAGGAGGTCAGTGTTTAATTCCCAATCAGGGCACAAGCTTGAGTTGCAGGCTCAATCCCCACTGATGGCCATGCAGGAGGTAGCCAATCAATGATTCTCTCTCATCATTGATGTTTCTATCTCTCTTTCTCTCTGACCATTCCTCTCTGAAATCAATAAATATATACATTTTTTAAATATATTTAGATGAGAGGATAAAAAAAGCTGTGGTACATACTTTTCAAAAGAAGACATAAGGAAGGCCAAGAGACATATGAAAACATGCTCAAAGTCACTAATCATCGAGAGATGCAAATCAAAACAACAATGAGATACAATCTCACACCTATCAGAATGGCTGTCATCAACAATTCAACAAATGACAAGTGCTGGAGAGGATTTGAGGAAAAAGGAAAACTCAGTGCACTGCTGGTGGGAATGCAGACTGGTGCAGCCACTGTGGAGAACAGTATGGAGTTTCCTCAAAAAACTAAAAACGGAACTTCCTTTGACCCAGTGATCCCACTTCTAGGAATATATCTCAAGAAACCAGAAACATTAATCAGAAAGTATATATGCATCCCTATGTTCATAGAATCACAATTTACCAGCTAAGATTTGGAAACAGCCTAAGTGCCTATCAGCAGATGAGTGGATTAAAAAACTTTGGCATATCTATGCAATGGAATACTATGCTGCTGTAAAAAGGAAGGCACTCCTACCATTTGCAATGGCATTGATGGAGCTGGAGAGCATTATATTAAGTGAAGTAAGTCAGTCAGAGAAAGATAAATATCGCATGATGACACTCATTTGTGGACTATAATGAACAACATAAACTCACGGACAAAAACAGATCTAGAAACAGAGAAGCATCGGTCAAATGCTCAAATCTCAGAGGGAGGGTAGGAGAAGGTGGGGGTAAGGGAGAGAGATCAACCAAAGGAGTTGTATGCATGCATATAAGCATAAACGATGAACACAGACAACAGAGGGTGAGGGTGAGGGCAAGACTTGGGGAATGAGGGAACTATGGAGGAATAAAGACACATTTGTAATATCTTAATCAATAATTTTTTTAAAAAAAGCTGTGGTGCATTTACACAATGGAATACTACTCAGCCATGTATTATAGAACTGTACACCTGGAGCCTATATAATTTTATTAATCAATGTCACCCTAATAAATTCATTAACAATTAAAGAGTAAAATAAAATAAAAATATTTAAATTATAAAATTCCTCTCTATAGGATAAATTATAAATGTATAATCAGTACATTTGCTATGTCTTAGAATTATGTTTTGGATTTGGTAGATTTTGTTCATCAAGTATTCTCACTTAAACCACACCAAATAGCAAACAAATTAATAAACTATTTTTCCTAAACTGCTTCATATATGATGTCATTAAACTTTTACTTCCAAACTTTAGGGTTACTGTAATGATCTTTATTGCATAGATGAAGAATATTAGCTACAAAAATAGGAAGATTGCATGAATATTAGAACATTAAGATTATAAATTAAATATCATATGTTAATAGGCTTATGCTGTGTAGAAGGGGTGTTGGGGGCAACAATAAGCAACAAGCAACAGCATAAGCAACAAGGTAAAACTGGAACATAAACTTAAAGATATGGATAAATAAAATATAATAAATAAAATTTATTTGAGTAACAATCTCCAATTAATTTTGTCATCTTCCTCATTTCAAACTGAAAAAAATGGATTTGATGGAGGGGGGAAACACATAACTTTAAAAATGAAGACTCACAACTGAATTAGAGCAAGCAAGCCAGAATCACTGAGAAATTTAAAAATAAATATAAGGTAGATGATGAGGGAAGAAAATTCAATTCACTTATTCATGGGAAGAGAAAGAATGAAGTGGAGAGAAAAGGAAAGAATAGGAGAGGTAAGGACTGGGGAAAAAAGGTGGAAGACGCTTCATTTCAAATTTCCTCTCCTGCCCTAGAAACCAAGGCAGAGCTCAGTGGGCCTGGGAGAAATGCCCAAACCTCCCACATCCACCTCTCACCATTTGATTAGCTCTAGAACCAATCAAGGTACCAAGTACAGAGAACTCATGCCAACATTTTAATTTAGTAAAGCATATTTTCTTTCAAACTATGAGATATTAATATTCCCAAAGCAAAGGAAGCGAAAGGAAATTACAAGGTAATGAAAAGTGTCTTGTACCCACAGAATCACTAGAACCATTTGGACAACCATTTCAGACTGGTCATATGTGTAGATGTACAGAGATAAGGCAAATGAAACAACACAGCAGAACCATACAAATGGGAGGACACAGAGTGCAGTGAGCATGCTATGCGACCCTCTCCAAGGTCTCCACTAACAGTTGTGTTTTATGCTTTACTAAACGGCAATATTAAGTCAAAATATATCATTGGAATCTCATCTCACTCTCCCTGAGTTCTGTCTCATCAGTGAACAGCAAATTTACTTGCCCTTGAAATTAAAAATACCATAGACATAGCTTGTCTTTCAAAAACAAAAACTAAACCTAAAACTATTTCCAAACCAGTTTTATAGAAAAACTAACAAGATTGCACAAGGATGGCTTTTGTAGGATGGGAATTTTGAATTTAACATTTTTATATTAGAGATCAGAAATCAAAGCACTTCAGTCAATAGAAAAGAGGTTTGATATTGGTCTGAGATTCTTTCTTGATTCCTTTGAAGCAATTAATATCGGTAGAAACTGTGCATAGATATCTATATTTTGGTTGATTTTATATTAGACTAGAGGCCCAGTGCATGAAATTTGTGCATGGGTAGGGTCCCTAGGCCTGGCCGGAGATAGAGGGCCAATCTGTGGGGCAACCGGCGGGCAATTGGGGCCCCACTCTCACCTGCCTTGGCCTGGTGCCACCTGCTCACCTACTCCACCATCCCACTGTGGTCCCACTCTCATGGGAACCATTGGAGCCAGTAGCACCTCCACTGCACCCTGCTTGCCAGCTCTGTGTCACTGACTCCTGCCATGTTCTGCAGTGCCCCCTGGTGGTCAGCACAAATCTAACTGCCAGTCGGTTGAACTCCTGCCTGTGGGAACAATTTAGATATTAGCATTTTTTAAATCTTGTTTTATTGCTTAAAATATTACAAAGAGTAGTACATATGTCTCCTTTTTTCCCCCCTAGACCTTCCCCCTGTTTCTCCCACTCCCCAGTGTTTTGTGTCCATTGGTTATGCTTATATGCATGCATAAAAGTCCTTTGGTTGACCTCTTACCCCCAACAACCTTCCCCGGCCTTCCTGCTATAGTTTGACAGTCTGTTTGATGTTGCTCTGCTTCTGTATCTATTTCTGCTCATCAGTTTATAATGGTCTTTATTACCCATAAATGAGTGAGATCATGTGTTATTTTTCTTTCATTGACTGGCTTATTTCACTTAATATAATGCTCTCCAGTTCCATCCATGTTGTTGCAAATGGTAAGAATTCCTTCTTTTTTACAGCAGCATAGTATTCCATTGTGTAGCTATACCACAGTTTTCTAATCCATTCATCTGCTGATGGGCACTTAGGCTGTTTCCAAATCTTAGCTATGGTAAATTGTGCTGCTATGCACATAGGGATGCATATATCCTTTCTGATTGGTGTTTCTGGCTTCTTAGGATATATCCTTAGAAGTGGGATTACTGGATCAAATGGGAGTTCCATTTTTAATTTTTTGAGGAAACTCCATACCATTCTCCACAGTGGCTGCACCAGTCTGCATTCCCACCAGCAGTGCAGGAGATTTCCTTTTTCTCCGCATCCTCTCCAGCACTTGTCGTTTGTTGATTTGTTGATGATAGCCATTCTGACAGGTGTGAGATGGTATCTCATTGTTGTTTTGATTTGCATCTCTCAGATGCTTAATGACTTTGAGCATGTTTTCATATATCTCTTGGCTTTCTGAATGTCCTCTTTTGAAAAGTGTCTATTTAGGTCCTTTGCCAATTTTTTGATTGGATTGTTTATCTTCCACATATCAGCATTTTAATATATAGCATGGTCACGGCCACAGCACATCCTATATATTTTTTCCAATTAATACTATGTTTATGCATGCAAATACACCCTATACCCCACACATAATAGTAGGGAATAAAGAGTTTGTGAAGGAGGGCATTTTGCTAAGTATATTTAACATTAATACTTTTATTGCTTTGTATTTTTACTCCTGTTTAAAAAGCTGATAAATACAAAAATAATCTCAGAAGTCCCAAGGGATCTTTACTCTCACCAGAGCCTCCTGAGGGCATCTACTGTGGAGATCTAATCAGCTGTAGACACTCACATCTGGAAAAACCCTTAAAGGATACAGAAATGCTATGCAGAGCAGAACCTGGTTGCTGTAGAACTTTTTGATGCTCAGGAGTCTCAGCCATGCCCATGAGTCTGGTCTTTGCCAATACTGAGGTGAGTTTGGATGATTCCCAAAAACATGTATTTTTTCCAAATGTAAATAAAGCTTATAGTACAAGAAATACAAGTGTTTGAGATGTGGTTGATTGGGAGCTCAGTAATTCTTCTTAACTCCAACCAGAATAGATGACCATTTGTGGGACTAAGAAGAAAAGCAGAGTTCCCTTCATTGTGAAATAAATTTTAAATTACCTCATAATTTAATGAACATAAAAATGTCTAGACTATAGTAGACTCCAACAACTTGGAAAAAAAGAGGGTCTTTCTGAACTGATGAATAATCGATATTAATCAGAATAGCTTCTGGTGGAAATGTTCTTTGTGAACAAGTAACAGAAGCTTAGACTTGAATCCCAGAAAGACTTCTGGAAGGGGCTTCCTGATAGAAATCTTTCCATAGAACTCTGTGTATGTGGATAAGTCCAGGACTAGGATGGTGACTATCTCACAGATAGGTTCTCCCTTACAGACAGGTTCTCTCTCACAGACAAGTTCTCTCTCACAGATAGGCATTCTCTATCTAGAGAGCTCCCTTAGCTAAAGACTAACTTTCTGTGACTTTATACATTTGTTCTTTCTCCTCCCTAATATATTATTAAAAATAAGCTTTCTTCTATGCCATCATGATTTGTTTAAGCTAGTTGTATTCAGCTTATGCAGTTATATCTCAAAATTATAATCAGTAAGTTAGGACAACAGGTATAAATTGATAAAACCCATGGCTACAACATCAAAATCATCTGGATTTGAATCATGGCTCTACCAGCTTTTAGTACTTGTGGACTTAGGCATTTTACTGATTCACCCTGGACTTACATTTCCTCATGTATAAAATGAGGATAAAAACATATGTCCATGGCATTCTTGTAAGTTTGAATACAGGATTAAATATTAGCTCCATAAATGTAGAGGGTTTTGTCTGTTTGGTTCATTAATGTGTTCTTAGAAACTAGAAGGATACCTAGCATGTGAAAGACAATCAATAAAGATCTGTGAAGTAAGTATGTTTTAGCACATAACATGGCAATTATTATTTATTATTATAGTAGATAATATACATAGGTTACCTACTAGATTCCAGGTACACTTGGAGGATTAACTCTCACTGAGTCACACCTCTATAATATGTATTTTTATCACATACACACTCCCTTTAAAAGTCACAAAATTATAAAAAGGATGGCTGAGCTTGTTCAAGTCCATCCAGCTACTTAGTATTAGAAACTCATGGAGTCTGCATGTCCATGTCTGTATAAACAAGCATGCAATAAAGCTCTGTTCTCATATATTCAGAGAGCAGACACTAATCTGTTTTGTTTTCCTTCTTTGGAATATGCTCTACCAGCAGAATTCATGTGCCTCTTTGAGAAAGAACTGGCAGGGAAGGTAAAGAGAGATCATTTACTGAGGAGCTGGGAGGAAACTGGCCTGGAGTTTATCTGTTAGTTTGTTTGGTTATGATTTGAGTGTGGATCAATTGTTTAATTAAATGGTGTTGATGCTTGGAAGAGGCTGAGGGTTTTCCATGATGGATGACCAGTTTGAGTTTAAAAGCCGGACGTGCAAAGACAAAAATTCTTCCTCCTCGGACAGCTGAATATCCTGGTCTTTTCTTTTCAGTCTTATGGCCCCACTGCCCTCTGGCTGTCTTAGAAGGAGGTAGACATCAGAGGTGGCATCTCCTGCACACCGGTTCTCATTGCAGAAATTCCGATGTCCACATGCTTAGTTACCTAGACCAGCAGGAGCCCTTCAGGGATTTAACTGGACAAGATGTCCCAGGGTTTCATTCCAGGATTGAGACATTTACAATGTTTGCTGAATAAAATGTGAGAATATATTTTAGTTTCTTGGAGTCCCTAATAACTAGCGTTTGCTTTCTAAAGTTCACTTCTCAATCCCATGTAACTTCAATTTTCAAAATCTCATACTACCTTTCCCACCATAAAGTACACAGCAGCACTAGAGTTACAGGAGAGTTGAGCAGCTTCATTTGAATTTCCTTGATATATTAGTGAAGGTAAGTTTGATCACATGGGGTGCTTTATACTGTGGTAGAAAATAGTAATATAGTAGTAATAGCAGTAGTATTACATCTAATGTTTATTGAGTATTCATCATGTGCTCTGCACAATTTTAACACATTACATAACTGGTTTTATCGAATAATCGGAAAATTTTCTGAGTTTGGCACAATTATTAGCCCCATTTTAGATTGAGAAAACTGAGCCACAAAATGACTAAAAAAATGTCAATATCACATACTAGGTAACCAGATGGAATGTACAGTTTGACAATGTGACTCCAGGGCAACCTGATCACTTCACATTCAAAATGTTATTAGTGGCATTTTCTGTTGTTGTTATTTGTTTGTTTTGCATTTAGTTTCCAAGTCCTCTATTCACTTTTAAATCACTTCTTTGTCCAGCAAACTTCCACTTTTAAAAGAAGTAAAATGCCCAACTTCTGTCAGCCATTATGTGGGGAGCCAACAGCTCCAGCCTGACTCCCAAATTCTTTATCTTGAACGGTGTTCCTGGGCTGGAAGCTGCACACATCTGGATCTCCCTGCCATTCTTCTTCATGTACATCATTGCTGTCTTGGGGAACTGTGGGCTCATCTACCTCATCAGCCATGAGGAGACCCTGCACCGGCCCATGTACTACTTCCTGGCCCTGCTCTCCTTCACAGATGTCACTCTGTGCACCACCACTGTCCCCAATATGCTGTGCATATTCTGGTTCAACCTCAAGGAGATTGACTTTAATGCCTGCCTGACTCAGATGTTTTTTGTCCACATGCTGACAGGGATGGAGTCTGGGGTGCTTATGCTCATGGCTCTGGACCGTTATGTGGCCATCTGCTACCCTTTACGTTATTCCACCATCCTCACCAACCCTGTCATTGCCAAGGCCGGTCTTGCCACCTTTCTGAGGGGTGTGATGCTCGTCATCCCATTCACATTCCTCACCAAGCGCCTGCCCTATTGCCGGGGCAACTTCATCCCCCATACCTACTGTGACCACATGTCTGTGGCCAAGGTGTCCTGTGGCAATTTCAAGGTCAATGCTATTTATGGTCTGATGGTTGCTCTCCTGATTGGTGGGTTTGACATCTGCTGTATTTCCTTGTCTTACACTATGATACTGCGAGCTGTCGTGAGCCTGTCATCCGCAGATGCTCGTCACAAAGCCTTCAGCACCTGTACATCGCACATCTGTGCCATTGTGATCACCTATGTCCCAGCTTTTTTCACTTTCTTCACTCACCGTTTTGGGGGACACACTATCCCCCACCACATACACATCATTGTGGCCAACCTTTATCTGCTACTGCCCCCAACAATGAACCCAATTGTTTATGGAGTCAAAACCAAACAGATTCGGGAAAGTGTCATCAAATTTTTACTTGGAGATAAGGTTGTCTTTACCCATGACAACTAAATCATAAAACAGACATATTGCTGAGGTGTTGGGGATAAAAAAATGAGTGGAGGAGAAATGTGTGAAAGATGTGAGAAAAATGGTATTAAAAGCATGAGTCCTCATAATTGTATCTATTATGAAATGTTTCTTTTATGTAAAAATCTGCCAAAGAAGCAAATGCAGAAGAAAGAGATAACATATCTATTCCTCATAAATTTTATGTTTTACATAGGGATGTATAGACTCATATGTCTAGTGAGAACAGACAGGAAACAAAATGAGGGTTGCATGCCTGGCGGTAGTATATGCATTGCCTATAAGCAGAGGAAGTTGTGGTGATGTGGAGCAAGTATGTCCTCTACACAAAGGACAAATCCTGTTCCATTCAAGCATTCAAGCACGTGGTTGCCATGGGATATCGTAGGCCCAGTGTTGCAAAATTTTTCAATATTTTTAAGGCAAGCTACACTTAGATGTTTTGTGAAATCTTCCAATTTTAATTATTGGCTAAATGTTTGTATGTTTTTAAATACTCTACATTCCATTTAAGACATGTCTAAGAGTTCTGTTTTCCCCATTTCATCAGGTTGGGACTCCATGATTTTACACCTAAAAAATATAATTGTAATTTTACTAGTCAAGCAGCCAAAATCATTGATTAAATTATTAGTATGTAATACAATGTATCCAATTCTTCATTCATTTTCTGATATATATTTAAATAGGTGATATTATTGGACATACTATAGGTAGAGAGAGAGAGAGAGAGAGAGAGAGAGAGAGAGGAGCATTGCTAAGAGAGACACTTAAACTCAAGAGGCTACTAAGTAAGTGAGGCCTGTGCACATCTTGTGCCTCAGTTTTCTGAGCTGCTATTAAGTTGCTAAACTTGTGAAACTCAGCTGAAGGACAATCCTGAAACATCCTGAAGCCATAAATATGCTGGAGTAACATGGATACATACAAACTTCACTTCCGTCCTTGTAGTTTTCATTCCCCAGCTTTCCTTATTTTCTCTAGAGCACACTTTGGGTTACTACCTGAATCTGTGTCTCTTGGATTTGACCCCAAATAAACTTTTAATTTGTTTTACAGCCTCAGATTTTTATTGGTTAACATACCATCAACATTTTTCATGCCAATAAGTATACTTCTAATTTATAATTTTGGCTTTAGATAGTGATCATCTTTTTTGTTTTTTAAGGGAAGAAAAAGTTTTTCTCAGTGCTTTTAGAGTCCCTGGCTGGATCTGAACATTAAACTGACAAAAACAGATTAACAGGATAAAAATACACAAATTGTATTGAATTTTTACATGTACACAGGAGTCTTCCCAAGAAAATGAAGACCTGAAGAAGTGACTAGAGAAGAAAGCTTTTACACTTGTTAGACAAAGAAACAATGCATTTGTAAAACAAACAAACAAAAAACAATCAGACAAAAACCTGACTAACCTTTGGACTGGGAAATAAATGGTGAAGAAGTAACTAGGAAAGTAACAGTTTAATAAGGTTTTGTTAGAAGATACCTTTAGTGCCTTTGCTGGGCTAATAAGAGTTTGTCTCCAGTAAAAGAAGTTATTTTCTGCCTCTAGGAAAAAAGAGGGAGTGCTTTTTCTATTTTTTTACTTACTGCTTCATACACACACACACACACACACACACACACACACACAC
>PVJC01012257.1:0-40004 GCA_004026665.1 Murina feae | reverse complement strand
TACGACTGTCAGCTGATTTCTCAACAGAAACTTTGCAGGCCAGAAGGGAGTGGCAAGAAATATTCAAAGTGATGAATAGCAAGAACCTACAGCCAAAATTACTTTACCCAGAAAAGCTATCGTTCAGAATTGAGGGTCAGATAAAGAGCTTCACAGACAAGAAAAAGCTAAAAGAGTTCATCACCACCCAACCAGTATTATATGACATGCTGAAAGGTATCCTTTGAGAATGAGGAAGAAGAAAAAGGAAAGTAAAAATTATGAACAACAAATATATATCAACGAGTCAATCTAAGAATCAAGTGAATAAAAAATCTGGTGAACAGAATAAACTGGTGAATAGAATAGAATCAGAGGCATAGAATGGAGTGGACGGACAATTTTGTGGGGTTAAGGGTGTTGGGGGTGCGTGAAGAGACTGGACAATAATTGTACACCTATGGATGAGGACAGTGGGGGGGCAAGGACAGAAGTTGGGGTGGGAAATGGGAGGAGGGGAGCTATGGGGAAAAAAGAGGAACAACTGTAATAATCTGAACAATAAAGATAAATTTTTTAAAAAAAAGTGGGAATAGAAGGATCATACCTCAACATAATAAAAGCCTTATATGACAAACCCACAGCCAACATCATACTCAATGGACAAAAACTAAAACCAATCCCCTTAAAAACAGGGACAAGACAGGGATCCCACTTTCACCACTCCTGTTCAACACAGTACTGGAAGTGCTAGCCAATGCGATCAGGCAAGAAAAAGAAATAAAAGGCATCCAAATTGGAAAAGAAGAAGTAAAATTGTCATTATTCGCAGATGACATGATACTGTACCTAGGAAACCCTAAAGACTCCATCCAAAAATTAGACCTAATAAATGAATATGGCAATGTAGCAGGATACAAAATTAACACCAAGAAATCTATGGCATTTTTATATGCCAATAGTGAACTTACAGAAAAAGAAATTAAAAAAGCAATTTCATTTACCATTGCACCAAAAAAATTAAGATACCTTGAAATAAACTTAACCAAGGACATAAAAGACCTATACTGGGAAAACTATAGTACACTGAAAAAAAACATAGAGGAAGACATAAACAGATGAAAGAACATCCCTTGTTCATGGATTGGTAGAATCAACATCATTAAAATGTCCATACTACCGAAAGCAATCTATAAATTCAACGCACTTCCCATTAAAATACCAACAGCATATTTTACAGACTTAGAACGAACTATCCAAAAATTCATCTGGAATAAAAAAAGACCCCGAATAGCTAAAGCAATCCTGAGAAAGAAGAACAAAGTAGGTGGGATCTCCATACCAGATATCAAGCTATATTACAAAGCAACTGTTCTTAAAACAGCTTGGTACTGGTTGCAAGAACAGGCATATAGATCAATGGAATAGAATAGAGAATCCAGAAATTGACTCAAACCACTATGCCCAATTAATATTCGATAAAGGAGGCAAAAGCATACAATGGAGTCAAGACAGTCTCTTCAATAAATGGTGTTGGGAAAATTGGACAGATACATGCAAAAAAATGAAACTAGACCACCAACTTACACCATACACAAAAATAAACTCAAAATGGATAAAAGACTTAAACGTAAGAAGGGAAACCATAAAAATACTAGAGGAATACACAGGCAGCGAAATTGCAAACTTGTGCTGAAGACAGTTCTTCACTGATACTGCTCCTAGGGCAACGGAAGCCAAAGAGAAAATAAACAAATGGGACTACATCAAAATAAAAAGCTTTTGCACAGCAAAGGAAACCATCAACAAAACAACAAGAACGCCCACTGTATGGGAGAACATATTTGCCAATGATATCACCGATAAGGGTTTAATATCCAACATTTACAGGGAACTCATACAACTTAACAAAAGGAAGACAAACAATCCTATCAAAAAATGGGCAATGGACCTAAATAGACACTTTTCAAAAGAAGACATATAAAAGGCAGAAAGACATATGAAAACATGCTCAAAGTCACTAATTATACGAGAAATGCAAATCAAAACAACAATGCGGTATCATCTCACACCAGCCAGAATGGCTATCATCAACAAATCAACAAATGACAAGTGCTGCAGAGGATGTGGGGAAAAAGGGACCCTTCTGCACTGCTGGTGGGAATGCAGACTGGTGCAGCCACTATGGAAGACAGTTTGGAGTTTCCTCAAAAAATTAAAAATGGAACTCCCATTTGACCCTGTGATCCCATTCCTGGCAATATATCTCAAGAAACCAGAAACACCAATCAGAAAGGATATATGCATCCCTATGTTCATAGCAGCACAATCTACCATAGCTAAGATTTGGAAACAGCCTAAGTGCCCATCAGCAGATTAATGGATTAGAAAACTGTGGTACATCTACACAATGGAATACTATGCTGCTGTAAAAAAGAAGGAATTCTTTCCATTTGCAGCAGCATAGATGGAACTGGAGAGCAAGCATTATGCTAAGTGAAATAAGCCAGTCAATGAAAGAAAAATACCACATGGTCTCACTTATTTATGGATAATAAAGACCATTACAAATTGATAAACATAGACAAATACAGAGACAGAACAGCTTTGAACGGACTGTCATCCTACAGTGGGAAGGCTGGGAAGAGTTGGGGGGAATTAAGGGAGCAGCCGAAAGACTGGCACACATGCATATGAGCATAATCAATGGACACAAGAAACAGGGGGGTGGGGTAGGGGAGGAGGGGGTAAGAGCAAGGGGGAAAAATGGAGACCTACCTATCACTTGTTGTAATATTTTAAGCAAAAATAAAAAAAATAAAATAAAATAAAATAAAAAATAAAATTTGTGTGGACTCAAAAAAAAAAAAAAAAGAATTTCCTAGAGACTGCTGATAAATTTAGTGAGACCCTCGAGCATATGAAAAAGGACCAGCTAGAAATTAAGCATACACTGACTGAAATAAAGAATAATATACAGACATCCAACAGCAGACAAGAGGATCGCAAGAATCAAGTCAAAGATATGAACTATGAAGAAGCAAAACCCACCCAGCCAAAAGAGCCAAAATAAAAAATAAAAAAAGAAAAAAAGAATCAAAAAGTATGAAGATAGTGTAAGGAGTCTCTGGGACAACTTCAAGCGTAGCAACATCAGAATTATAGGGGTGCCAGAAAAAGAGAAAGAGCAAGATATTGAAAACCTATTTGAAGAAATAATGACAGAAAACTTCCCCCACCTGGTGAAAGAAATAGACTTTCAAGTGCAGAGAACCCCAAACAAAAGGAGCTGAAGGAGGACCACACCAAGACACATCGTAATTAAAATGCCAAGAGCAAAAGATACAGAGAGAATCTTAAAAGCTGCAAGAGAAAAGCAGTTAGTTACCTACAAGGAGGCACCCATACGACTATCAGCTGATTTCTCAAGAGAAACTTTGCAGGCCAGAAAGGAGTGGCAAGAAATATTCAAAGTGATGGATAGCAAGAACCTACAGCCAAAATTACTTTACCCAGCAAAGCTATCGTTCAGAATTGAAGGTCAGACAAAGAGCTTCATAGACAAGAAAAAGCTAAAAGAGTTCATCACCACTCAACCAGTATTATATGAAATGCTGAAAGGTATCCTTTGAGAAGAGGAAGAAGAAAAAGTAAAGATAAAAATTATGAACAACAAATACATATCTATCAACAAGTGAATCTAAGAATGAAGTGAATAAAAAATCTGGTGAACAGAATAAACTGGTGAATAGAATAGAATCAGAGGCATAGAAAGGGAGTGGACTGACAATTTTCGGGGGTTAATGGTGTTGGGGGTGCATGAAAAGAATGGACAATAATCGTACACCTATGGATGAGGACAGTGGGGTGGGGGGGCAAGGACAGAAGGTGGGGTGGGACCTGGGAGGAGGGGAGCTATGGGGGGAAAAAGAGGAACAACTGTAATAATCTGAACAATAAAGATTAAAAAAAAAATTCTGGTATATATTAACTATAGTAAAAAATTCCTTAGAGGGGCCCAAGTAAAGACATGAGCAAGTAGAAGAATCAGCAAAATTGTAGAATGATCTATTAAGATGATCCAATCTAAGGAACAGGGGAAAAAATAAAAACGAACAGAGCTTCAAAGACCTGTGGAACATCAAACATATCAACAGCTATATATATAAAAGCCTATATAGCCACTCAACCAGTAAACTGGTTGCTATCACACACACTGACCACCAGGGGCAGATACTCAATGCAGGAACAGCCCCCTGGTGGTCAGTGCACTCCCACAGCCAACCTCCCACAGCTGGCCAACCTCCTGCGGGCCCTCCCTAGGCTGGCCAACCTCCCGTGGTCCCTCTCTCCGCCAGCCAACTTCCCACAGCGCTTCCCCCTGCTGGCCAACTCTGCAGCCCCTTCCCCTGGCCAGCAGCCCTGATGGGAACCTCCCATGGCTCCTTCCCTCAGGCCATCAGGCCAACCTCATATGGACCCCCTTCCCCGAGGTGGCCAGCCCCAATCAGGACTGAGCAAGATGCTCTGATGGGCCCCAATCTCCGGCCAAGCCAAGGGACTCCTCCCATGCACGATTTCATGCACCGGGCCTCTAATATATATATATATATGGAACACCAGAAGGAGAGGATAGAGCAAAAAGGGAAGAATAAATATTTTAACAAAGAGTAGCAAAAAACTTCCCAAATGTAATGAAAAACATTAATCTACACATCAAGAAGCTCAATTAGTTCCAAGTACAATAAACTAAGACAAAGAATGAATTGTATAAGCAGCAAAAGAGAAGCAACACATACCATACAAAGGATCCTCAATAGGAATATACCTAATTTCTCAACAGAAACTATTAAAACAAAAGACAGTGGAATTATACGTCCAAAGCACTGAGAATTAGACAACTTGGGGGGGAAAAGAATCCAGATTTTGAAAAAAAGAAGTACAGCTATCTAAATTCATAGATTACATGAGCTTATACATAGAAATTGCATAGGAATAAAAAAAACCTATTAGATCTAATAAACAAATTTAACAAAGCTGCAGGATACAAAACATAATATGCAAAAAATCCATTATATTCTAAGTATTAGCTATAACAGAAAATAAAATTAAGAAAAATAATTACATATATGGTAGCATAAAAACTAAAATACTTGTAATAATTAACAAAGAGGTGTAAGACTTATAAACTAAACATTTTTAAATATTGTTGAAGAAAATTAAAGAATAGCTACACAAAAGAAAAGACATCCTCCATGCCTGGGTTAGAAGACTTAATACTGTTGAAATTTACAGATTTAGTACAACCCCTATCAAAATTTAAGCTATCATCTTTGGAAGAAAAAGTCAAGGGACTCAAAATGCCCAAAACAATCTTGAAGAAGATAAAATTTGGGGGATTCACACATCCTGATTTTAAAAATTACTAGAAAGCTATAGTAATTAAGATAAGGCAGCAATACCATATAGATAAACAAGTAGATCTATGGGTTAAAACTGGATAAAGAAATAAATGCTTGCATTAATGGTCTACTAAGTTTCAACAAGGATACCAAGATAATTCAATGGGGACAAATAGTCTTTTCAACACATGACGATCCATATGCAAAATAATAAAGCTGGACTCCAACCTTATACCATATAAATAAATAATTCAAAATGAATCAAAGACCTAAATGTCAAGGTGAAAAGTAGAAAACTCTTAGGAGGTCATGCAGGAGGCAGCTGATTAATGTTTCTGACTCTCTATCCCTCTCCCTTCCTCTCTGTAAAAAATCAATAAAATATATATTTGTTTAAATATATATTTGTTTAAATATATTTTATTGATTTTTTACAGAGAGGAAGGGAGAGGGATAGAGAGTTAGAAACATCGATGAGAGAGAAGCATCATCGATCAACTGCCTCCTGCACAGCCCCTACTGGGGATGTGCCTGCAACCAATGTACATGCCCTTGACCAGAATCGAACTTGGGACCCTTGAGTCCGCAGACCAACGCTCTATCCAGTGAGCCAAACCAGCTAGGGCAATAAAATATATTTTTTTAAAAATAGTGTAGTCATTTCAAAAAACAGTTTGGAAGTTCCTCAGTTAGTTAAATACAGCTACAACATGACACAACAATTCCATGCCTAAGTATATATCCAAGAGAACTGAAAATATATGTCCCCACAATACCTTGTACATGAATGGTCATAACAACATTATTTATATAGCCAGAAAAAAAAGTAAACAACCCAAATGTTCATCAATGTATAACTGGATAAACAAAATTGATATGTCTATACAATGAAATACGATTCTGCTAAAAAAAAAAAAATAAAGTACTGGTAACATCTTACAACATGACTGGACCTTTATTTTATTTTTATTTTATTCATTAATCCTCATCTGAGGATATTTTCCCATTGATTTTTAAAGAGAGTGGAAGGGGGGCAGGGAGAGAGAGAGATACAGAAACATCATTGTGGAAGAGACACATTGATTAGTTGCCTCTGGCACATGTCCTAACTGGGCTGGGGATTGAGCCTGCAACTTAGATACATACCCCTTGACTGAAATCAAACCTGGGACCCTTCAGTCCTCAGGCCAAAGCTCTATCCACTGTGCCAAACTGGTTAGGGGATGAATGAACCTTTAAAACACTATACTAAGTGAAAGAAGTCAGACACAAAGAATACATATTGTATAATTCCATTTATATGAAGTCTCTGGAATAGGTAATTCCACAGAGACAGAACACAGAGCTGGAGGAAGAGCAGAATGAGAAGTGACTAATTAATGGTTTTGGGATTTTCTTTTGGAATGAAAATGTTTTGAAACCAGACAGAGGTAGAGGTTGCATAACAATGTGAATATATTAAATGTCACTGAAGTATACGCTTTAAAGAGTTAATTTTGTTATATGAATTTCACCTCAAAAAAGTAAAAAATTTTTAAAAAGAAGGCAAAAAAAAGAAAAAGGACACAAGGAATATAAGGGATTAATAGGAAATAATTCAAGAAGATACACTCAAAGGTAACCATATCAGGAATCTTATTAAAGGTAAATAGTAAAAACAGCCCAATTAAAAGTCAGAGATAGTCACATTACTTAAAAAAGTAAGGCCGAAAAAAAAAAAGTAAGGCCCATTGACAATCAAGAGAGTGTTGTAGGTAAACACCAATAAGCACCTCTGCCAACACCACATCAAAATTACAACTGGAATACTGAACAACCTTCATCCACAACGATCTGAAATCTGGCTAAATGGAAGTCCTACAACTAGAAAAGCAAAGAGAAAAGCACACGGAGACTAATAGGAGGAGTGGAGACACAGAATGGGCTGGTCCAACACCCACGGGTATGTGGCGTGTTTTTAATCAGAAGGGTTATCTTGGTTGCTGAGGCCTTCCATGAGAAGCAAGGGGTCCCAAGCCCCACACCAATCCAAGAGCCCAAGGTTCCAGAGTTAGGAAGAGAAGCCCCTCGGAACTTTAGGCTGTAAAAACCAGAGGGTTTTTGAAAAGCCCTGGTCTAGATGGTTTCACAGGGGAGTTTTATCAAACATTCAAAGAAGAATTAACACCCATCCTCCTCAAACTATTCCAAAAAATTCAAGAGGAAGGAATACTTCCAAGCTTTTTTTATGAAGCCAGCTTTATCCTAATTCCAAAACCAGATAAAGACACTACAAAGAAAATTACAGGCCAATATCTCTGATGAACATAGATGCTAAAATCCACAACAAAATATTAGCAAATTAGGTCCAGCAATATATTAAAAAGATCATACACCATGACCAAATGGGATTTATTCTGGAGATGCAAGGCTGGTACAATATTTGCAAATCAATAAATGTGGTACATCCAATAAACAAATTAAAAGATAAAATCCAAATGATCATAACAATAGGTGCAGAAAAAGCATCAACAAAATCCAGCACCTTTTTTGATAACAACTCTCAGTAAAGTGGGAATAGAGGGAGCATACCTGAACATGATAAAGGCCATATATGTCAAACCTATAGCCAACATAATACTCAATGGGCAAAAACTAAAAGCGTCTTAGAACAGGAACAAGACAAGGATGTCTGCTTTCACCACTCTTATTCAACATAGTACTGGAAGTCCTAGCCACAGCTATCAGACAGCATGGATGGACCTGGAAAGTATTATGCTAAGTGAAATAAGCCAAACTGAGAAAGACAAATATCACATGATCTCACATATTTGTGGAATCTAAAGAACAAAATGAACTGACCAACAAAATAAGACCTCAAGCAGGGAGGCATGGAACAGTTTGGCATACCTCAATGTGGGCTTGGGGTGACAGGAGAGATAAACAAAATAAGTTATATACTTACTAGAGGCTCAGTACATGGACTCGTGCACTGGTGGGGTTTCTTGGCCTGGCCTGCAGGGATCAGGCCAAAACCGGCAGTCTGACATCCCCTAAAGGATCCCAGAGCAGAGAGTACATTCTGCAAAATTGCTGTAGCTCGGCAGCTCCTGCATTGAGCATCTGCCCCCTTGGTAGTCTGTGCATGTCATAGCTACTGGCCGGTCAGCCCGTCAGCAGGTCACTTAGGTTTTTATATATATAGATATGCATAACCCATGGACACAGGCAATAGGGTAATAAAAACCTGGGGGATGGCTAGAGCCTGGGAGGAGCGAGGGAGATGGGAAATATCAGTAATACTATCAACAATAAAAAATATATTTAAAAATAAAATAATATTGATTATGCAGGCCACACAGACCAAAAAAAAGAGAAAAAAAGGTAAGGTCTCAAAGCAATGACTTCACGTACCACATCAGGAAATTAAAAGAGTAAATGTAATGCAATTAAATTACATTAAATGTGATGTAAAACAAAAAATAATAAGGGTTAAAGCTGAAAATACTGAAATATAAAAGAGCAAAAGAACAACAAAAAATCCATTAAACCAAAATGTAGTGCTTTACATAATAAAAGAATATTACATAAAACATGATGTCAATAAATTTAACATAGATTGAGCAAAAAATTTCTTTGAAAAACACAAATTACCAAAACTCAATCAAGAAGAATAAATAGCACAGATAGCTCTGTATCTACTTGAAAAGTTAAAACTTTGTTTAAAAACTTCAGGGGGTGGGGGAGCCAAAATAAACACAAACAAAAACACACTAGGGTCTTATGTCACTGATAATATCTAACACTGATAATGGGGGAAAATACCAGATTCACACAAACTTTTCCAAAAATGTAAGAGAAGACTTCACAACTCCTTTCCATTGGAACTACATTTCCCTGATACCAAAAACAAACAAAAAGGCATTAAAGAAAAAAATATTTCTCATGACCACAGATGCAAAAATTCAAAAAAAAAAAAAAAAATGTTAGCAAGTCAAACCAGAAAAACATTAAAAGATAATAGATTATGACCAAGTGGCGTTTATTCCAGGAATGCTAAGCTGTTTTGCCATTCAAAAATCCATCAATGTAATTCACCATATTATAACAAATTATTTTTTTAAACCATATGATCATCTCAACAGAGAAAAAGCATTTGACAAAAATCTAATACCTGACTTGGCTGGGTAGCTCAGCTGCTTAGAACATCATCCTGATACCCCAAGGTTGTAGATTCGATTCCCGATCAGAGCACATACAAGAATCAACCAATGAATGCATAATTAATAGAACAACAAATCGATGTTTCTGTGTCTCTGTCTCTCTGTCTCTGTCTCCCCCCACGTCTTCCCTCCTCTAAAAACAATTTCTTTAAAAATCCAACATCCATTCCTGATTTAAAAAATCTAACAATGTAGGAATAAAAGGGAATAACCTCAGCCTAATAATGAGGATCTACACAAAACCAACAGCTATCATATTTATTTAAGGACTGAATGCTTTTTCTTCTATTCCACAGTATACTGGAGTAACCAATGAAATCTGCAAGGAAAAGAGACATTCGAATTGGAAGAAATAAAACAGCCCTTTTATTCACAAACACAATCTCCTAAGTGCAAAAGCTTATGGAAACAATAAATAAATACATACATACATACATACATACATACATACATACATAAATGATATTTGCATCTAGCCAGGTTGTAGAATACAAAAACAATATACAAAGACCGATTGTATGTCTATACACTAGGAATTACCAGTTGAAAATTTCTAAATGCCGTTCATGAAAAACTGAAATACAAGCTTTCCAAAGTTATAAAAGACCTATACATTGAAAACAACAAAATACTGCTGACAAAAATTACAGATCTTAATAAATGGAGTAACTTGTTCTTGGGTCAGATGACTTAATATTGTTACCATGTCAAATCTGCCCCAAACTGAAGTTCAGATTCAATGCTATTCCAATCAAAGTGCCAAAAGGCTTTTATGAGGAAATTGATGATTTAGTTATAAAATTCATATGGAAATGCAAAGAATCTAGAACATTCAAACAACTCTGCAAAAGAAAAGAAACTGGAGGACTAATACTACCCAATTTTAAGATTTATTGTAAAGCTATAAAATGAAAATATAAAGTGGCACTGGCATAAAGGCAACAGACAGGTCAATGTGACAGAAGAATCCAGAAATAAACTGACATATACATGGACAAATTATTTTTTAACAAAAGACACAAAGGTGCCATGACTGGTTTGGCTCAGTGGATAGAGCATCGGCCTGCGGACTGAAAGGTCCCAGGTTCAATTCCGGTCAAGGGCATGTACCTTGGTTGCGTGCACACCCGCAGAAGCAGCTGATCGATGTTTCTCTCTCATCGATGTTTCTAACTCTCTATACCTCTCCCTTCCTCTCTGTAAAAATATCAATAAAAATATTTTTTTTAAAAAGACACAAAGGCAATAAGGTGAAGAAAAAATAGACTTGAAACAAATGAATATTAACAGGTAATCACTGGATCTCTACTTTGTACCATATACAAAAATGGATCATGGTCCTAAATGAAAGTAGAAAAAAAAATACAAGACAATCTTTGCAACCTAGTAGTTAGGCAAAGTTTTCTTAAATGTAACACCAAAAGAACAATCCATAAAGAAAAAAATGGCTAAATTGAAATTGATCAAAATTTAATATTCTGGTCTTCAAAAGGTACTATTAAGAAAGGATTAGCCTGGTCAGTGTGGCTCAATGATTGTCAACCTATGAACTAGGTCATGATTCAATTTCCAGTCAGGGCAACATGTTGAGGTTATGAGCTCGATCCCTGGTATGGGGAGTGCAGGAGGCAGCCAATTAATGATTCTCTCTCATTGTTGATGTTGCTACCTCTCTATTCCTCTCCCTTTCTCTTTCAAATCAATAAAAATATTTTTTTAAAGAGATGGTTAAATCTGGGAGAAATTTCACCAGAGGTGAAAGTTCTGTACAATGAAAACTCTAAAATATTAATAAATAGAAAGCTATTCCATGCTCATGAATTGTTAAAAGTTCATACTACCCAAAGCAATCTACAAATTCATTGCAATTCCTATCAAAATTCCACTGGCATATTTCACAGAAATGGAAAAAAAAATCCTAACGTGTATGGAGTTACAAAAGACATTAATAGCCAAAGCAATCTTGAAAAAGGAAAATAAAGCTGAAGGCATCACATATCTTAGAAAAAAATATTGCAACTATCACACTCCTACTGATTTTAAACTGATATCAAACAGTATGATGCTGCAATTTACAATAGCTAAGATCTAGAAACAGCCCAAGTGCCCATCAGTAGATGAATGGATAAAAAAAGCTGTGGTACATTTATACCATGGAATACTAGGCAGCAGTAAAAAAGATGACTTCTTACTCTTTGAGACAGCATGGAGGGATCTGGAGAGTATCATGCTAAGTGAAATAAGTCAATCAGAGAAAGACAAGTATCACATGATTTCACTCATATGTGGAATCTAAGTAACAAAATCTAAACTAATAAAAGCGGAATAGTAAAATTAACCATTTCTCCGGGACGCCCACAGCCAATCAGAACAGCTGTATGCAAATTAGCCCAGCCAACATGACGGACGCCACTCACGGACCTGAGTAAACGTTTAGGCAGCGTCCGTTGCAGCAGGAGCGAAAGCAAAACTACCTGCTAGCTGGCTCCTTAGCCTTTGGCCTGAAGCAAACACGCACATTTGCAACAATTAAGTGTAACAATTGTTTCATTATAGAAGCCGTGAGGTGTGGCGGCCGCTCCACTCACGGACCTGAGTGAACGTTTAGGCGTCCATTGCAGCAGGAGCGAGAGCAAAACTACCTGCTTGCTGGCTCCTTAGCCTTTGGCCTGAAGCAAAAACGCACATTTGCAACAATTAAGTGTAACAATTGTTTCATTATAGAAGCCGCGAGGTGAGGCAGAGAGGAGGATTCGTTAGTAAAAGGCTACCTTAAAGGAACAGCATCAATTATAGGAAACCTGCGTCCAGCCGGCCTTGCTGGGACGTTGGTCAATGGGAGCTGTGGGCAGCCTTAAAGCCCCTCACCCAGGCTGGTCAGGCACGCCAGCAGGTGGGCATCCCCAGAGGGGTCCCAGACTGAGAGAGGGCACAGGCCGGGCTGAGGGACCTCCCGAGTGCACAGAGCGGCTGCAGGGCGGGACAGCGCAGGACCCAGGACCCGTGAGTGGGAAAGAGGCGGCAGGGTTGGAGGGCACCGGGAAGCGGGAAAGAGGCAGCAGGGTCGGCAGCCTGCTTGGTGGGCTTCCCAGGCCCTTGGAGGGGCATCGGAGAGCGGGTAGGAGGCGGCAGGGTTGGCGGCCTGCTTGGTGGGCTTCCCAGGCCCTTGGAGGGGCATCGGGGAGCGGGTAGGAGGCGGCAGGGGGTCGGCAGCCTGCTTGGTGGGCTTCCCAGGCCCCTTGCAGGGCACCAGGAAGTGGGAAAGCAAGGTGGTGGGCTGGGGAGTGGGAAAGAGGCAGCAGGGCGGTCTCAGCCTGCTTGGCAGCTGCCCAGGCCCTTTGCGGAGCACCGGGGAGCGGGAAAGCAAGGCTGCAGGGGACCGGTGAGTGGGAAAAAGTCAGTGACCTGCTTGGCGGCTCCCCAGGCCCTTTGGGGGCCACTGGGGAGCGGGAAAGCAAGCTCTTGGGAGCTGGAGTCCTGCTTGGCGGCTCTCCAGACCCCTTCCGGGGATCAGGGAGCAGGAAAAGGCTGGCCTGACCACGAGGCGGGGTTTTCCCTGCTTTCTGGTGGCTGGAGGAAGATGGGCAGTAGGCAAGTTTGGGAGGCAGGCCGCACCCAGCCCTGGCCACAGCTCAAAAAAGAGAACAACATGCAGGGGAGGGCAAGAGTCTGAGAGATCATCATAGAGGGGGTGCCTGCTCCAAGCCTGGGGGCAGGCCCCCAGCAGGTAGACACACACAGGAGGACTGCTCCGAGCCTCAGATGCGGCTGGGGGCAGGTCCCCAGTGGTGACACACACACACACACACACACACACAGAAGGCGCCTGGCAGACTGGGGCCATTATAGGACATCCACTGAGGGGTCCCAGACTGTGAGAGGGCACAGGCCGGGCTGAGGGACTCCCTCCACCCCGAGTGCACAAATTTTTGTGCACCAGGCCCCTAGTAAAGTAATGAACAGAGTGGATCCAGAGACATGGAAGTATGGAACAGTGTGTGGAATCTCGAAGGGAAAGTGGCGGAGGATGGGTGTGTAGGTGATAATCAACTAAAGAACTTTTAACATATATGCATAAACCATGGACACAGATAGTAGGGTGGTGAAGGCCTCAGGCAGGGGATGGGGGCAGGTAAGAGGGGGTCAAGGGGGAAAAAGGCGGACATATGAATACTTTCAACAATAAAGATTAAAAATAAATAAATAAAGTGTGGTATACCCATACAATGAAATACTACCTTATCAAAAGTAATAAATTATAGGCACACATAACATGGATGAATCTTAAAATAATCATACTGAGTAAGAGATCATGCATAAAGGAGTACATATAGTTAATTATATAGTAAAATTCCATTTATATGAAATTGTAGAAAATACAAACTAATCTACAGTAACACAAACCACGTAAGTGGTTTTCTGCAGGTCAGTGGACTAGAAAGGGTGTGAGAGAGGTATTACAAAGAAATATGACAAAACTTTAAGGATAATAGATATGTTCTGTATCTTCACTATGGTAGTGGTTTAAAAGGTATATACATGTGTCAAAATTTATCAAATTGTACACTTTAAATATTAGTTCACTATATCTCAATTATACCTCACAATCTCTCTCTTTAATAAGCAATATCACCTTTTCAACTCTAAAACAAAAAGTTATTTTCTTTCCTTTCCACCCTTGGTAGTATTACTCTCAAAACATTACAGAACTAAAAAATAAAATTACCCCATATTCTCTACATTTTCAAAAGTGAATGCTTAGAATATCAATGCTAGGCACAGATGTAAAGGTTGCCAAGATACAAATATATTGACAAGAATATTTTCCCCAACCACCTACTTCCATAACCCTATTATTAACCATTGTGCCACTGCTATTTCCCTTTACAGGGGGATACATATGACTCCAATCATATCTTTATTTTGCATCATGACCCAAAGACACCCTTAGAAAAAATATTGCCACTATCTCTCAACCTTTTATTTTTTGCTGTCCCATCTTCCAGTTTTCCTTGGTAACTTATGACATCCATACTTCTATTTAGTTTCATTTCATTTTCTCACATCTACCAGACTTTTATTTTTAATTTTTTAAATACATGTTTAGGAGTAAGAAAAGTATTTCTACATACCTCAAGAACTGGTCCAGCTCCAAGAATAATTTGTTCCACTCCACTGGCAAATCCTTTCTGACTGAGAGCAGTAAGGTGGTGAATAAGAAAGTTTGTGCTTTGAGTCTTCCCAGAACCACTCTCTCCTGAAATCACAATGCACTGATTCTTTTTGCGCTGAAGCATAGTATGATAAGCTACATCAGCCACAGCATAAATGTGGGGCTCAAGTTTTCCCAACTGGTGGTTATCATACATTTTTACATATTTGGGGTTATAAATAGGAAGAAACTTGAATGGGTTAATAACTATTAAAATACTGCCAACATAGGTATAAATTTTTTCATGCTTAAAGCGATTTCGTAGATTTTCTAAGAGAGTTTTCTCATTCAAATCAGGTAAGCTACATAAATCATCAAAGTCTTTCTGTTGAGGCTGTGGAAGAAAACCCCGTTCCATCATCCTGCGACGTTCTTCTGTTACCCGTAGCCATGACTGAAGACTACCGTAATGGATTGACCCATCAAGGTTTTTTTCTCTCAAAAGAAAGCGGTAGTCCTCTCCACTTATGCGATTTTCCAGAGCCATTCGAGGCCACAACATCATTCGCTGAACTGGACAGTCTGTTGGATTGAGTATCCATTCTTCTCCACCAAATTCCTTTACCTCTGCTAGAACATAACATTTTGTTTTGTCAAGATGAAGTCTGTTTATAAGAGAGTCGATCACCTCAGCAGCGGTGGAGTTTTTTCTGGCAGGAATTGGACAGTAGATTGTCCCTTCTGAAATTGTCCCAGGATATATATGTAATGTATGTTCATTATCCTCAAAGCGTCGTCTTCCTCCATCATTTATATTCATATTGAATCCTGTCCCATCAGCATGAATAGTACATGTTCAAGATTGTGAAAACCATTTTCGTGGCAAAAGAACTGTAATATAAAAGATGTGAAACATTGAGAAATCATATTACACAATCATTGCTTTCTGATGCTCAAGAAAAAAAGGCTTAACAATCATGTTGATTACACTTTTAGAACATAAAATCCTAACTCAGTATGGAAAGTCTTTTTTTTTTAATCTAATTGGCTTGCCCGGATCATGTGATCCAGTGGTTAAGTGTCTTCGACCTATGAACCAGAAGGTCACAGTTCAATTCCCAGTCAGGGCACATACCCAGGTTACAGGCTCAATCCCCAGTGTGGAGCATGCAGTAGGCAGCTGATCAATGATTCTTTCTCACCATTGATGTTTCTAACTCTTTCTCCCTCTCCCTTTCTCTTTGAAATCAATTTAAAAAATATTTAAAAGGAAAAAAAATCTAATTAGCTTTACTAAGTGATTCATGAATTGGGCAGCATTCCATCTAGCAATGTCAAAGAGGAACAGTCTTGAAAACAATCTCAATGAGACCACATAATATTACATTTTATTGTTCAAATGAAGACTTTCTAAAACAGCAACTTGACAAAAATCATTTCAATGTTTTATTATATTAAATCAAAATCCAAGGAGTACAAAATAAAAAATTATTTTGTCTTTTACTATCTCAAAAATTTGTGCACTCGGGGGTATCCCTCAACCCGGCCTGTGCCCTCTTGCAGTCTGGGACCCCTCGGGGAATATCCACCTGCTGGCATGCCTGGCCAGCCTGGGTGAGGGGCTAAAGGCTGTTTGCAGGCTGGCTAAGCCCCCCAGTGGGGACTCTCACCCCATGGGAGTGTAGGCAGCCTGGGTGAGGGGCTGAGGGCTGTTTTCAGGCTGCCCACAGCTCCCATTGACCCAAGGTCCCAGTGAGGCTGGCTGGAATCAGGTTTCTGGGGTTTATTTATTTATCTTCTATAATTGAAACTTTGTTACTTTGAACAGAGGCCTAGGCGGGCAACGAAGCCTCCTGTTTGCTTCAGCTCCATGGCTTCTATAATTGAAACATTGTTGCCTTGAGCAGAGGCCCAGCCGGCCTAGGCAGGCAGTTGCAATGGAAGCCTCCTATTTGCTCTAGCTCGGTGGCTGCCGGCCTCCATCTTGGCTGTGTTAATTTGCATACAGCCGCTCTGATTGGATGGGGGCGTGACTTGGCTTGTGGGCATGGCTTAGGTGTCTCAGAGTGATGGTTAATTTGCATATTACTCTTTTATTAGATTAGATTGTTTTCAAAGAGAGAAAGGGAGAGGAAGAGATAGAAACATCTTGCTGGGTCCTTGGGTCAATGGAAGCTGTGGGCAGCCTAAAAACGCCTCTCAGCCCCTCACCCAGGCTGGCCACACCCCATGAAGTGAGGGTCCCCATTGGGAGTGCTTGGCAAGCCTGCAAACAGCCATCAGCCCCTCACCACAGCTGGCCAGCCACGCCAGCAGGTGGACATCCCTCGACGGGTCCCAGACTGGGAGAGAGCACAGGCCGGGCTGAGGGACCCCCCCCTGAGTGCACAAATTTTTGTGCACCAGGTCCCTAGTCTATATATATAAAAAGCTAAAATGCAAAGTGTCCCCTTGGGAGTTCAACCAGGAGACCAGGAGTTCCATCGTTTGCTATGACCTGCACTAACCACCAGGGGCAGTGTGGAACAAAGGACGGCCCCAGAAGGCAGCCAGAAGGCCCCAATTACCCCTGATCGCCAGCCAGGCCTAGGGTTCCTACCCATGCCTGAATTTCATGCACAGGGCCTCTAGTCAATGATGAAAGAGAATCATCAATTGGCTGCCTATACACTCCCCACAGGGGATCAAGCCCACAACCTGGGCATGTGACCTGACCAGGAATCAAACTGTGACCTCCTGGTTTATGGGTCAACACTCAACCACTGCACCACACTGGCCGGACTATTTCAGTATTTTTTTATAATTTTTCTATTTTATTATCAGTTACTATTGTTAATCTACTGAGCCTAAATTATAAATAAAATTTATCATATGTATGGGATAAAAAATAGTACATATAGGGTAAAGTACTACCCTATATATACCCATAGCTTCAGGCATTCATGGGGGTCTAGGAACATGGTTTCAGGCCCCATGGACAAGGGGGGACTACTATAAACCTAGAGTTGTTGGCAGCAATCCCTGAAAACATTAAAAAAAAAAAAAAGCTTCTCTGCAGTAAAAGAGAATGAACTAACATACATTCTGTTTAGGCCACTGAATCCAGCTGTGAATCAAACAAACTCAACCATGAACTTTGTTGTTAAGAGTGCCAATCAATTCCCTTTTATGTGCTAAGCCACTGTGAGTTGGATTTCTGTCCTCTGCAATCAAAAGATCCCACTACAATAAATAACATACTAGTGCAATACCCTTCGAGAATATAGGTATTCTTTGTTATCCAAATCTCTGATATCTAAAAATCTCTCTAAACTCAGGAACCAAATATATTTAAATAAACTTTTGGAAACTTCCTTCACTATCATCCAACTTGCTATCCAAACTTGAGAAACGAAACAGATTCAAATAAAGCAGTACTCTCCTGACATCCAAATTCACATTTCAAACTGAAGAATTAAACAATAGTCAGACAGTGAATACCAATCTTGAAGAAATATGGCAAGGAATATACAACATAATGCCAAATGACAACCCACAAAATCTAAAATTGTATTTAAAGATATACATATGTAAAAATGGACAAAAATGTTAGGCTTCTGGGAAATCTTCAAAATTTCCTTTTATATTTTTCACCAAAAGTAAGCTTGAAGTGCATTACTTCATTTGAGTTTAATAGCAATTCTCTAAGACAAGGAACAAACCTTTCAAGTCAGAAAATTAAGGCTTAAAGAGGAAAGAAATATATGGACTTTAAGGTAAAAATGGCATTTCAAATCACCAGGGAAATAGAAATTATCTAAACTAATAAAAGCGGAATAGTAAAATTAACTGTTTCTCCAGGACGCCCAACAGCCAATCAGAGCGACTGTATTCAAATTAACCCAGCCAACATGGCGGCCGCCACTCACAGAGTAAACGGGCAGCGTCCGTTGCAGCAGGAGTGAAAGTGAAACTGCCTGCGCGCTTGCTCCTTAGCCTTGATGGAAAGCAAAACACATTTGCAACATAATAACAATCATAGAATCCTCGGAGCTGAAGGCGGGCCTGAGTCTAAGAGTAAAACATTGTTTCATTATAGAAGCCACGAGGTGAGGCAGAGAGGAGGCTTCATTTACTAGGAGGCCTCGCCTTAAAGGAACAGTATCAATTATAGAAGATAAACAAACCCCAGAAACCTGCGTCCAGCCAGCCTTGCTGGGCCGTTGGGTCAATGGGAGCTGTGGGCAACCTTAAAGCCTGAAAGCGCCAATCAGCCCGTCACCCATGCTGACCACAGCCCAATGGGGTGAGGGACGTTCCTGGGGGCTTGGCCAGCCTGGAGACAGCCATCAGCCCCTCACCCAGGCTGGTCAGGCACTCCAGCAGGTGGACATCCCCCGAGGGGTCCCAGACTGTGAGAGGGCACAGGCCGGGCTGAGGGACCTCCCGAGTGCACAGAGCGGCTGTAGGGCGGAACAGCACAGGACCCAGGACCCATGAGTGGGAAACAGGTGGCAGGGTTGGAGGGCTTCCCAGGCCCTTTGCGGGGCATCGGGGAGCGGGTAAGAGGTGGCAGGGGGTCGGTGGCCTGCTTGGCAGCTGTCCAAGCCCTTGGAGGGGCATCGGGGAGCGGGAAAGAGGAAGCAGGGAGTCAGTGGCCTGCTTGGTGGGCTTCCCAGGCCCCTTGCAGGGCACCAGGAAGTGTGAAAGCAAGGTGGCAGGCCAGGGAGCGGGGAAGAGGCGGCGGGGGGTCTCGGCCTGCTTGGCGCCTGCCCAGGCCCTTTGCGGGGCACCGGGGAGCAGGAAAGCAAGGCTGCAGGGGCCGGGGTCCTGCTTGGCAGCTCCCCAGACCCCTTGGCGGCACCGGGAAGTGGGAAAGGAAGGCAGCAGGGGACGGGTGAGTGGGAAAGAGTCGGCGGCCTGCTTGGCGGCTTCCCAGGTCCCTTCTGGAGATCAGGGAGCAGGAAAAGGCTGGCCTGACCACGAGGCGGGGTTTTCCCTGCTTTCTGGTGGCTGGAGGAAGATGGGCAGTAAGCAAGCTTGGGAGGCAGGCAGCATCCAGCCCTGGCCACAGCTCAAAAAAGAGTACAACATGCAGGGGAGGGCAAGAGTCTGAGAGATCAACATAGAGGGGGTGCCTGCTCCAAGCCTTGATGGTGTGCCTGGGGGCAGGTCCCCAGCAGGTAGACACACACAGGAGGACTGCTCCGAGCCTCAGATGTGGCTGGGGGCAGGTCCCCAGTGGCCACACACACACACACACACACACACACACAAAAGGCGCCTGGCAGACTGGGGCCATCATAGGACATCCACTGAGGGATCCCAGACTGTGAGAGGGCACAGGCCGGGCTGAGGGACTCCCTCCAACCCGAGTGCACAAATTTTTGTGCACCGAGCCCCTAGTGCAATAGTAAAGTGGGGATAAATGTGGAAATAAAATTATACAAAACCCCTGACCATTTTGACTCTGTGGATAGAGCATCAGCCTGAGGACTGAAGGGTCCCAGGTTTGATTCTGGTCAAGGGCATGTATCTTAGTTGTGGGCACATCCTCAGTAGGGGTTGTGCAGGAGGCAGCTGATTGATGTTTCTCTCTCATCGATGTTTCTAACTTTCCCTCTTCCTCCCTCTTTGTAAAAAAAATCAATAAAATCTAATATAATAAAAGAGTAATATGCAAATTGACCCTCACTCTGTTACACTCAAGCCACACCCACCAGTCAAGCCACGCCCACCAGCCACTCAGAGCAACTACATACAAATTAACCCAGCCAAGATGGCGGCCAGGAGCCATGGAGCTGGAACAAGCAGGAGGCTTGCCCTGGCGATGCGGGAAGCTAAGGTTCCTGTCTGCCTAGGCCAGCTGTGGCCTCCGCTCAAGGCAACATAGTTTCAATTAAAGAAGATAAATAAACCCCAGATATCTGCTTCCAGCCTTGGGCTCAAGGAAGTGCTGGGAGCCTGGGTTGTTAGGGGCAACCCGATCTGGGCTCCAGTTAAAGCAACGAAGTTTCAACTTTAGAAGTTAAATAAATTCCAGTCAGCCTCGCTGCAAACAGCCATCAGCCACTCACCCAGGCTAGCCAGGTACCCCATCAGAAACCCCCTCCCTGAAGGGGATGTGGCTAGCCTGCAAACAGCCATCAGCCCCTCACCCAGGCTAGCCAGGTACCCCAGCTGGACCCCCCTTCCTGAAGGAGCTGTGGTCATCCTGCAAACAGCCATCAGCCACTCACCCAGACTGGCCAGGTACCCCAGCAGGACTCCCCTGCCTGAAGGGGATGTGGCCAGCCTGAAAACAGCCCTCAGCCCCTCATCCAGGCTGGCCCTGCACCCCAGTAGGGACTCCCTCCCTGAAGGGGCTGTGGCCAGCCTGAAAATGGCCCTCGGCCTCTCACCCAGGCTGGCCAGACACCCTAGGGGGGGATACCCACCTTGAAGTGGCTGTAGCCGTCCTGCAAACAGCCATCAGCCACTTACCCAGGCTGGCCAGGCACCCCAGCTGGACCCCCACCCTTATCCTGCACACCCTTCAGGACAAACCAGCTAGCCCCCACCCATGCACCAGGCCTCTATCCTATATAATAAAAGGGTAATATGCAAATTGACCCTAACAGCAGAACCATGGGGAATGACTGGTCACTATGACACACACTGACCACCAGGGAGCAGATGCTCAATGCAGGAACTGCCCCCTGGTGGTCAGTGCCCTCCCACAAGGGGGGCTCTACTCAGCCAGAAGCCAGGCTGCCAGCTGCCAGCACAGCAGTGGTGGCAGGAGCCTCTCCCACCTCCTCAGCATAGCTAAGAATGTCTGACTGCAGCTTAGGCCTGCTTCCTGCTGGCAAGTGGACATCCCCCGAGGGCCCCCAGGCTGCCAGAGGTATGTCTGGCTGTCAGCTTAGGCCTGATCCCCCAGGGAGTGGGACTAAGACGGCAGGTGGACATCTCCCAAGGGTTCCCAGATGGCGAGAGGGCACAGGCCGGGCTGAGGAACCCCCCTACTCCAAGTGCACCAATTTTTGTGCACCGGGCTTCTAGTATATTAATAAAAAAAAAGAATTAGCACATTACTGGTACTTCTACAGCAATCAAACATTGCTACATCTTTGATAAAGGAAATTAATATTCTTTTTATTCTCTATACCAAAGTAGTTATTTCAAAGTATATTCTAACAGAGGAAAACAATGTGGTAAACAGCTGCTGTGGTCAGTAGGGTGTGGTTCAGAATAGGCCAGCTTATGATAGTGGTATTCACAGGACTAAGTTAGAAGAGACTAATTATAGAGGGAAACTATGGTGAAGAGAGAAAGCGAAGTTAGTAATTACAGTTTGCTTTAAATTACAAGTTCAGCTAAAAATATGAAATGACTAAAGATTTTTAATGCAGTTTTATATCTGTGCACTAATAAAATTTAATTTTCAAAAAATATATTATTGCTTTTACTTTGTTATCAAGTTCTTAAGGTTATTTTCCAACAACAAAAAAGAATATCATTTTTCTTTACACTTGCTTTATCATAGGAATCTATTAATGAATGTTAGTAAACAGAATTGTACATTATCATTCAGTAACAAGAGAAGTGGAAGAATAGAATCAGGCAAATATATGTCTGGGGAAAAAAAATCTAGCTTCACTAAAGGAAAAAAAACACTTAAGCCCTGGTCAGTGTGACTCTAAGGCTGCAGTGGTTCTCAACCTTCTGGCCCTTTAAATATAGTTCACGTTGTGACCCAACCATAAAATTATTTTCGTTGCTACTTCATAACTGTAATATTGCTACTGTTAGGAATCGTAATGTAAATATCTGATAAGCAGGATGGTCTTAGCCGACCCCTGTGAAAGGGTGGTTCAACTGCCAAAGGGGTGGTGACCCACAAGTTGAGAACCGCTGGGCTAGAGTGTCAGGCCCTCACAGTGAAGGGTCACAGGTTTGATTCCCAGACAAGGGCACATCCCTGGGTTTTAGGTTCGTTCTCCGGCCCAGGTCAGGGTATGCGTGCAGGGGGCAACTAATTGATGTGTCTCTCTCATATCAATGTTTCTCTCCCACAACTCTTTTCTTCCATTCTATCTAAAAGGGATAGAAAAATATCCACAGGTGAGGATTTTTTAAAAATCACTCAAAGCAAAGGTCTCACCAGTACATACTAAAAGGAGAACATTCTATTATTATCAAGGCAAGGTCCAATTGTGGAAAACAACAGTGATTTGAGTGCACCTGTAAATTTCATGAGGAGAAAGCTATTAAACACTTCGAACTTATTTTAGAAAAACAATTCTGGGAAAGTGGTGTACATGTTTCTTCATTTCAGTACTTAAAATTCAAATGTTCTACAAATAAACATAGTTATTATAACGATGTGTAGTCACATATATAAATATATATGCAACTTACTTACATATGTTAAACATATTTTTAAACTCTACAAACTGTTTCATAATGGGTTTTTTTTTTTCAGTAATCCCCAAATACTCTTACCAACCCATTTCCTCCTTTCCTACACACATACCTGGACTATATTTCCCAAACTTCCTTGCAGTTAGTTACATATGGCCATATGATCAAATCTTAAGCAAATGGTATGTGGGCAGGGGTGATGAACATAAATAAAATTCTCATTATGCTGGAAAAAATGGAGAGGGAAAAGCTCTAAGGTCCTAAGGGATACAGAGCCACTAGATGGAAGGACCCTGGGCCCAAAATGACTACATGGAGAAGAGCGCCCACCATCACCCCTCCTCCATTTATTTACATTGGACTATGATGTAAGTAAACACTAAAGTCTTACTGTGCAGACACACTGATACTTAGTTGTTTAATTATAACTAAACTAAGCAGTTACCCTAATGCATTACTATAAAAATTTTCCCCTTTCCCCTGTAGAAGTTCCATAAGGAAATTCCTCTTATATTCAATCCATCAGTAAATAATACTGAACTACCTTTAAAATATAACCTGAATCGTTTTTTTTAATATTCCCATCTCTACTACCATTCTCTCATCTGAATTAGTTAAAGTGTGTGATATCCTTCCTTTTATTATTATTCCACCATAGTCTGTTATTTATATAAAACACACAGTCAGGCTTTTTAAAGGTAAGTCAGATAATGTGACTCTCTCTCCTATTCACAAACCCTCAGTGGATCTCCGATAACACAAATAAAATTGAAACCTCTTACTGTGGCCTAACTTCATCTTTCCCTCATTCCACTCCATTCCATCCTCACTGGTCTTTTATCTGTGTTTAAATTTTTCCCTGCTTCAGGACCTTTACATTTCCTGCTCTCTCTGCCTAGGCATTCTTTTATATCACTGAGATCTCTACTCAAATGCCAACTGCTCCCAGAGGCGTTTCTTTACTACCTTATTCTACCTAATAAAAGAGTAATATGCAAATTAGGCATCACTCTGTCATAAAGATGGCTGGCCCCATAGCCACAAGATGACAGCACCCAGTCTGGCTCAGCCCTGCCACTGAAGTGGTCAGGCCTGTTAGCCAGGCAGGTAGCGGGGAAGGCGGGGGGCCCGAGGGGCAGAACAGGTGATCAGAGGGGAATGGGATCCCCTGCCCAGGCCAGAGGCCTTCGTCACAGGCCTCAGGCATGGGCAAGGGCAGAGCTGGTGATTGGAGGGGGAAGGGGCAGAGCCGGTGATCAGACGGGAATGTGGGTGCCCTACACAGGCATAAGGCCTGGGACAGAGGCCTCAGGGCTGGGCAGGGCAAGGCCAGAGATCGCAGGGGCCTGGGCCCCACAGAGCCAGCAATTGGAGGGGCAGGGGCGGAGCTGGCGATCTCAGGGCTTGGGCAGGGGTAGAGCCGGTGATCAGAGGGGCAAAGGCAGAGCCAGTGATCTCAGGGGCCTGGGGATCCCCTGCCCAGGCCTGCAGCAAGGGCCAGAAGCTGTAGTGGGGCAGGATCAGAGCTGGTGATCGCAGAAACCTGAGCTCTGTGAAGCCAGCAATCAGAGGGGCTTGGGGGTCTTCTGCCCAGGCCTGCAGCCTCAGGCAGAGACTGCAGGCCTGAGCAGGGGCACAGCAAGTCATTGTAGGGGTCTGAGGGTCCCCTGCCCAGGCCTGCATCCTCGGCCAGAGGTTACAGGCCTGGGAAGGGGTGGAGCCAGTGATTGGAGTGAACTACAGGGGAAACACCTTTTCTTACCACTCATTGGCTAAGCTCCCTGTATGCCACTGGTAATATTCTTAGTAACTTGGGTAATAAGAATCCAAAAAGGCAATCTATGGTTTTTCTACCACACTCCTGGAGAAAAAAAATGAAGGTCCACTGCTGGAGGGCTAAGAAATGTCATATCCTGCCCTAGCCGGTTTGGTTCAGTGCATAATGCTCAGCCTGCTGACTGCAGGATCTGGGTTCAATTCTGACCAAGGGTATGTCAGGGCATATGCAGGAGGCAACCAATCAAAGTGTTTCTCTCACTTTGATGTTTCTCTTTTTCCCTTCTCTTCCACATTCTCTAAAGATCAATGGAAACATATCCTCAGGTGAGGATTAAAAATAAAAAAGAAAGAAAGAAATGTCATATTCTATGAAAGACACATCTTGAAAATGCCTAAAGAAAGCTGTCATCTTTTCACGGTGAAGGGACTGGAGTCTTGTGTTGATGAAAACACCTTGGTGGCTGCGGTGACTGGCAGTGGCTGCAGCAGCAGGGTGATGGGGCTGGTGGCTTCCCCTGATTAGCCTGGTCACCTCCCACAAAGGGAGGCCAGACTGCGACTCTGGCCCGCTCCCTAAAGGGAGCAGGGAGTGGGCCTAAGCCATCAGTAGGACACCCTCTGAGGGCTCCCAATATGTGAGAGGGGGCAGGCTAGACTGAGGAACCCCACCCCGCCCACACATACACACAGTGCACGAATTTTGTGTACCTGGCCCCTAATCTAAAATAATCCTCTTGCCCTAGCCAGTTTGGCTCCGTGGATAGATCACTGGCCTACAGAATGAAGGGTCTCAGATTTGATTCTGGTCAAGGGCACATGCCTGGGTTGTAGGCTTGATCCCAGTAGGGGGTGTGTAGGAGCAGCCAATCAATGATTCTCTCTCATCATTGATGTTTCCATCTCTCCCTCTCCCTTCCTCTCTGAAATCAATAAAAATATATTTTAAAAAATATCTTATCTACATTATACAAGGCTGGGGACTATCACAACCTAAACGTCCAGATGGACCACCAGTCACCAGGAAGTGCATGGAGCAGCTCTTAAGTCCGTGCCCCATGGACCACAGGCTCCGATCACAACAAGGTTGATGGGTGGGTGGGACAGCAGGAGAGTGGGTGGGGCAAGGCGGCCCGGTGAGGTTGTTAGCCTCCAGCCCGGGATAGGACCAGAGGCCTAATAACCTCACCCCTGCCAGGGAAGCTGTGGATCAGGCCCGGAGAGATGCCTGGAAAGAGAGGCAGAGCCTGATCAACAGCCAACGTGGCTGCTGGTGAGGCCTGGAGAGGCGAGGCCTGATCTGCAGCCACCATGGCTGCTGGTGAGGCCCAGAGAGAGAAAGAGGCAAGGCCTGATCAGCAGCTGCCATGGAAGCTGCGGATCAGGCCTGGAGATAGGCCCAGAGATGCTGACTGGCACAGAAACCGACCAATTAGAACCAAATCTGGATGCACTGCGAGGCGTCCATGGCTGCCTAGGAGGTGGAGCTTATGACTCTGGCATAGAAACCAACCAATCAGAACCTAATCTGGCTGAACTGCAAAGGCAGAACCTAAGGTGGGGGCTAAGGACGGGTTTTAAGGGCAATAGCTGTTGGTGTTAAGGTGTAAGAAAGCGGTTCAATTTTTTTATAACTGGTTTGGCAGTATAGTGCATATGGCTGGCTTCAGTCCAGATACAGGGATTATGTATTTTTGTCTGCCAAGAGCATCTCCTCCTGCTGTAAAAGGCTCTCCACCCCCCATTTAAGCAATCTTATCCTATATAATCTATATATACTAACAAAAGGGTAATATGCTAATTTACCAACTCAACCAGTCATCTTCCAGAGGTCCGACTTCCTTCCAGACAAAGCCATGGTGGTAGGGGCTGAGGAAGAGGCAGTTAGGGATGAGATCAGGGTGGCAGGGGGTTAGGGGCAATCAGGCGTGCAGGGAAGGGCTGTTGGGGGTGACCAGGCTGACAGGGGAGGGCCACTGGGGGCAAACTGGCTGGCAGGGGAGGGTGGTTGGGGGCAAGATCAGGTCTGTGGGGAAGGGCAATTAGGGGCGATAAAGCTGGCAGGGGAGGGCCGTTGGGGGTGACCAGGCCAGCGGGGTACGGCCATTGGGGACAATCAGGCCAACAGGGAAGGACAATTGGGGACGACCAGGCTGGTGGTAGGGAAGAGCAGTTGGGGGCGACCAGGCCAAGAGGGGAGGGCACTTGGGCAATCAAGCAGGCAGATAGGCAGAAGTTAGGGGCAATCAGGCAGGCAAGCAGAGTGGTTAGAGGCGATTAGGAGGCAGGTGAGCATTTAGGAGCCAGCATCCCAGTTTGCCATAGGGATGTCTGACCAATCGGGCCTGAACCGGCAGTGGGACATCCTCCAAGGGGTTCTCAATTGGAGAGGGTGCAGTCTAGACTCTAGTCCTATCTAACAGAAGAGTGATATGCAAATTAACCATCACTCTGGGACAAAATGGCAGCTCCCATAGTGGTAGGGCAGACACTGGGAGCATTACCCTGGCAACGGGAGTCCAGCATGCAATCAGACCACAGGCAGCACCCAGTAGGGCCTGCTGGGAGGTCACAATGATGACCCCGGAGCAGACAAGCGGGGGCTACAGGCAACACCCAGCAGGGCCTGCTGGGCGGTGGTGGTGGTGAAGGAGGAGCAAGCAATAGGCACCCGCAGGCAGACACCCAGCAGGGCCTGCCCTGCGGTGGCTGCATCCCCCGGAGAGCAGGCAAGTGGGGCAACCAGGGAGTAGGCAATCGGCCTGCAGGCAGCACCCAATAGGGCCTGCTTGCCCATCCCTATGGTGTGGAGCAGACAGGCCCGGCAGAGAACAGAGAACCACATGGAGTGGGCCCAAGCCATCAGTAGCACAACTCCTGAGGGCTCCCAAATTGGAGAGGGTGTAGGTCGGGCTGAGGGACCTCCTCGCCTGCCCTACCCCTCCCCCACCTACCCATGCACGAATTTCGTGCACTGGGCCCCTAGTATATATATAAAAGCCTAATATACTAAGTGTCTGATAGATTGGTCAACCACTCGACCAGTCGCTATGATGTGCACTGACTACCAGAGGGAAAACGGTCCAACCAGTAGGTTAGATTGTTGCTGGGGTCTGGCTGATTGGGACTGGGCGAGATGGGCCGGGCACATCCTGGACATCTCCTGTGGTGTCTCCCAGGCTGGCCAACCTCCTGAGGTCCCTCCCCAGTCAGCTGGCCCTGATCAGCCACAATGGGGACTAAGATGACCCCAATCAGCCCCGATGGGGACTGGGCAAGACGGCCCCAATCGGGACTGGGTGAGAGGGGCTGGACATGCCATTGAGCCCTCCTGCGGTCCGTCCCTAGTCTCTTTCTAATTAATTTCCTTTCAATGTGCACAAATGCATGCACCAAGCCTCTAGTATAATAAAAAAATAATAATAATAATCCTCTTTCACCATTCTATTCTCCTTATCCTAATTTATTTTTAATCAAAACACTTGATTCATTACCTAAATTGGTATTTGTTTGCTTTTGTTTGTTTGTTTGTATTAATCCTCACCCAGGAATATTTTCCCATTGATTTTTAGAGAGAGTAGGAGGAATAGAGACAGAGAAACATCAATATGAGAGAGACACACATCATTTGGTTGCCTCCCACGTGTCCTGGACCAGGGCCAGAGATCAAGCCTGCAACCTAGGTACATGCCCTTGAACATAATAAAATCTGGGACCCTTCCATCCAATGGCTCTAGCCACTAAGCCAAACTGAGGAGGGCTGTTTGTTTTTTGTTTATTCTCTGACTTGACTTGCCCACTAAAGGGTAAAAGATTTATCTTTTTCATCAGAGGTATCCATAGCATTTTTTCCTTTTCCTACTGACATCCTCACCTATTTCCATTATTTCACTTTCTAAGAGCTATTTTCAACAATAATGTGATAATGTTTGGCTTTAAAAATGAACAAGTAATGGAAGTCCTTTCTATAGAAGTAGTTAACGTTACAGATACATTTACGCATGCCAAGCAATATATATGGAAGAATGGCTCTTAAGAAAGTCAAATGGCCAATAAGAACATGAAAAAGAACTCAACATATGTTGTAGATTATTCAAATATATTCACAACCTACCTTCATGTCTGTTGGAGAAGTATACCTTCCCATGCATTGAATTTGGGCTGAGCCACATGACTCAGTTTGGAGAGTAGGAGGTTAATAGATATGATGTATACAGGTCTTGAAATATGCTTGGCCAGCTACATATGCCTTCTTGCACTTGTGTCTGCCCTGAGAACATGCCTCATCTAGCTTACCGATACTATTCCCAGTAGAAAGATGAGATATATAGAGCAGAGTTGTTCCAGCTGACCCACAAAATCATGACCAACAAATAAATACTACTGTACATCGCTGGCAATTTTCAGGTTGTTTATTAAGCAGTAATAGTTGACTAATACAAAATCATTAGTCATCAGAGAAATGCAAATCAAAATCATGAGAGCGTGGCCGGTGTGGCTCAGCGGTTGAGGGTCAACCCATGAACCAGAAAGTCAAAGTTCAATTCGGGTCAGGGCACATGCCCAGGTTGCAGGTTTGATCCTCAGTGGGGGTGGGGTGGGGGGGTGGGGGGGGTGAGTGGGGGTGATGATCCCAAGATATGTAACTAATATGTGGGTGATGTGGGGTTAGGAACCAGATTCCAATTTCTTAACCAATATCTTAACCTATTTCTTAAGCACTAGTGAGAAACATGATAATTAAACAGCAACAAACACATAGTTTTTATTATGTGCTTAGACAATTAGATCCTCATAATCCTAATTAAATCTGCATTTTAAAAATTAAGAAATTGAAGACCATGGAGGTTGCCACTTGTCTACTGGCACAGCTAGGGGTCTAGCCCTAGAATTGGAGTTCTTAACTACCATCTACTTTTCCTTTCAGAAACTGCCTCATATTACATTTGATAAAGTACATGTCACATTTACTCTAATTTTATTAGAGAGCAAAGATCAAGTCTAGCCCCACTACACCTCAGCTGGCCCCACTATACTTCAGGATTAGGTTTTTTTCTAGAATAGGGACTGGTAAGTAATAAGGGGCAACTAGAAGGTACACACTGGGGCCCTAAGAAAGGCTTCTTTGCAAAAATAGTAAAGAAGCTTTGCCTTGCCACTGAACTCCAAAAATTACATATCTAATTACTTAGTAGTCTTCCCTACTAGTCTACAGGCTTCTTGGGGGCTTTTTCTTTGACTTTGTATCTGCTATCCAATCTTTATACCTAGCAGAAACTCAAAAAAATGTTTGCTGAAAAAATATATGAAACTCTTATTACACAGTGTTGTACCTCACAATCCCCCCTATCAATAAAATCAATAATATAAAAAAGAGACTCATAAGAAATTATATAACTTGTGATAAACCATCTATTTGGTTGGTGAAGTAGGAAAGTAAAGTGATAGACATTGGAGATATATGTTATAACCAGCAGTAAATATGGAAGCAAAGTAAAACAAAAGAGACTTCTTTTTCTTAATTTACATATTTATAAATTTGTATTCCTTTAGTTTTGTTCAAGATATCCTTCATTGAGCACCTCTCTTCCTTTGATTTTCATAAGAATAAGAGACTAGGGGAGTTCATCTATGAGTTGTTCTATTTATGAACTCCACAAATGTCTTCAAATTTTGGATGTCTTGGAAATAAAACAGACACTGTATGGCTATAAAGAGTACATCAAAATGCTGTGAGACGCAGCATCACTTTCCATATTCTTAAGCTTGTGCAACAATAGCTCGGCACTTATTTAGAAGCATGGCCTAGGAATATCTTTCACTCTACTACTTTGCCTAGAGAACACATGCTTCCATAATATGACAGGTTGAGGGTACTCAGTGGCTTTTCGGATGTACATACTCTTAATCATCTGAACAGTTTCACAGATGTACTTTAAACTCAGATTTCAATCCTCCATAGGAATGATTCTGAGGGGCTTTCAGAGTCATATGAGCAGTAGATCCTTTGAAAAACCACCTTTTCTTGTCTACTTTGGAAGAAGTCCCACAGACTCTTTAGTCTTTGTTCCTACAACATTTAATCTGTCTTGCCTTTCTACTCTTTGAACAATGATTCTAATATTCCCTTTATTAACTACCAGTGTCTCAGTGCATAGATTCGTGCATATTGAAAGGAAATTAATTAAAAGAAATATTTCAATATCACTATTCGACCTTTCTCTATAATAGAAGTGTCAACCTAATTCACGATCGACAATGAGAGATCAAAACACATGCATGCGATTGGCGTGAGAGATTTATATGTATCACGGATGCGTGAGTCAACTTAGCCTTTTATCCTATACTAGGGTCCCGGGGCACAAAAATTTGGGCACTCGGGGGGGGGGGGGGCGGTCCCTCAGCCTGGTCTGTGCCCTCTCGCAGTCTGGGACCCCTCAGGGTATGTCAACCTGCTGGCATGCCTGGCCAGCCTGGGTGAGGGGCTAATGACTGTTTGCAGGATGGCCAAGTCCCCCAGTGGGGACCTTCACCCCATGGGAGTGTGGCGAGCCTGGGTGAGGGGCTGAGGGCTGTTTTCAGGCTGCTCACAGCCCCTTCAGGGTTCAGATCCCTACTGGGGTGCCTGGCCAGCCTGGGTGAGGAGCTGAGGGCTGTTTGCAGGCTGGCCACGGCTCCCATTAACCCAAGGTCCCAGCGAGGCTGGCTGGAAGCAGGTTTCTGGGGGTTTTTTATCTTCTATAATTGAAACTTTGTTGCCTTGAGCAGAGGCCACAGACTGCCTAGGCAGGCAGTTTCTTCCATCGCTGGCCGCCTGTTTGCTCTAGCTCTGTGGCTGCCAGCCGCCATCTTGGCTGGATTAATTTGCATATTGTCGCCCTGATGGGCTGGTGGGCATGGCTTGGCTGGTGGGTATGGCTTCGGTGTAACGGAGTGAAGGTCAATTTACATATTACCCTTTTATTATATTAGACAATAAAAGGGTGATATTTAAATTGACCCTAACAGCAGAACCACTGGGAATGACTGGTCACTATTACACACACTGATCACCAGGGGGCAGATGCTCAATGCAGTAGCTACCCCGTGGTGGTCAGTGCACTCCCACAGGGGGAGCTCTGCTCAGCCACAAGCCAGGCTGATGGCTGCCAGCACAGCAGTGGTGGCCAAAGACTCTCCGCCTCCTCAGCAATACTAAAGTTGTCTGACTGCAGCTTAGGCCTGCTCCCTGTTGGCAAGTGGACATCCCCTGCGGGCCCCCAGGCTGCCAGAGGGAAGTCTGGTTGCCAGCTTAGGCCTAATCCCCCGGGGAGCAGGCCTAAGCCAGCAGGTAGACATCTCCTGAGGGGTCCCAGATTGCTAGAGGGCACAGGCGGGGCTGAGGGACCCCACCCCACCCACCGAGTGCACAAATTTCTGTGCACCAGGCACTACAGGCCCAGTGCAAGAAATTCATGCACGGGGGAGGGAGTGTTCCTCAGCCAGGCCTGCACCCTCTCCAATCTGGGACCCCTCAAAAGACGTACTACTGTCCATTTACAGGGATCACGCCTAAACCAGCAGTCAGACATCCCTCTCGCAATCCAGGACTGCTGGCTCCTAACCGCTTACCTGCCTGCCTGCCTGCCTGCCTGGATTGCCCTTAAACACTCTGCCTGCTGGCCTGCTTACTCCCAAATGCCCCCACCCCCGCCAGCCTGATCACCCCCAACTACCCCCTGTGCCAGTGTACTCATCCCCAACTGCCGCCCCTGCCAGCCTGCTCACCCCCAACTGGCCCCCCTTGCTGGTCTGCTTACCCCCAATTGGCCCCACACCCCACCAGCCTAATCACCCACAACTACCCTCCCCTCTTGGCCTCTAACCAACTCTGCCTTGGGCCCACCACCATGGCTTTGTCCAGAAGAATGTCTGGAAGGTCTCCCAGAAGGTCTCCCAGTCTAATTACCATATTACCCTTTTATTAGTATAGAGGCCTGGTGCACAGATGGGGGCCGGCTGGTTTGCCCTGAAGGGAGTTCTGGATCAAGGTGTGGGTTCCCTTGGGCCGTAGGAAGCCTGGGCAAGGGGCCTGTGGTGGTTTGCAGGCTGGCCACACCCCATGAGGTTAGGGTGCCTGATGAGGGGCATGGCCAGCCTGGGTGAGGAGCTGAGGGCTGTTTTCAAGCTGGCCACACCCCCTTCAGGGTGGGGGTCCCCGCAGGGGTGCCTGGCCAATCTTAATGAGGGACTGATGTCTGTTTGCAGGCTGGCCACACCCCCCAGCAGGGACTCGTACTCCATGGGGGTGGCCAGCCTGGGTAAGGGGCTAAGGGCCTCTTTTAGGCGGGCCACAGCTCCTGTGGGGTGGGGGGGGTCCCTCTGGGGTGCCTGGCCAGCCTGTGCCTAGCCAGCTCCGTGGCTAAGGCCATCTTGATTGAGTTAATTTGCATACTCGCTCCTGATTGGCCGGTGGGCATGGCTTGTGGGTATAGCAGAGCGGTGGTTAATGTGCATGTTTCTCTTTTATTAGATAAACTTATTAATTAGACCTGCTTTCTGACTTAGATAAACTTTTTACAGCCCAGTGAAGCACCTCAACTTCTCTTTTAGGTAATTGTCAGCAACACAGCAGTAAATATTAACACGAAGCAGATTATTATTGTAGATCATGGAAAGAGAAAAAGGTAAAATATTTAATTGTCGCAGTGTTTGACTATACTCTGCACAGTGAGAAAACTTGAAGTCATTTTCAAGGTACAACATTTCTTACTTTTTTTCAGTCAGATCAAGTGTCTAAACTTCCTAAGTCTCCACTGACTTGCTAATGAAAAGAAAATAGGATTCTACTGAGTCTCCTCTCTACCTATTTCAGGACTTCTGTGAGGATCAAATGAGATGAGGCATGGGTGCCAGAGACCATTCATTGTCACTAATAGAGAAATGTGCCTGAAGGCTGGTCGACCTTAATTGCTCTGAATAGTGGGGGAGCTATTCACTAATCATTTAGATGGAGACATTGATAGTTAAAGCAGCCCCCCACCTGTTACTGATATATAAATTCTTGTTGTCTCTTTGTTGTTGGAATTTCCTGCCCTAAGGATAAGGATATGGTTGTTTTCCCCACTGCCTTAATAATAGCTTTGAGCAAGACCAGAGCAGTGGGCAGTCTTACCCACTAGAGGAAGATGCCATGCCTGGTCCCCATTATTCCAAATTGATTCTCCTCTAGTCTCTCTCTCTTCATTTTGTGTGCAGCCTCTGTCAGAACTCGAACCCTGAACAGGAACCCTGATCCACGCGGGACATGTAAGGGATTACCACATCTGGTGCCCGACTGGGCTCCCACACATGGGGAAACGCTTCACAGACATTTGGTTGAACTGTTTGCACCTGGCTATAAAGCAAGTTGTGTTCCTGGGTTGAAGAAACTATGAAGGGGCAGGGGTTAACATAGGGGGAGGGGGGTCACTCAGCCCAGCCTGTGACTTCTCACAGTCTGAGACCCCTCAGGGGATGTCCACCCACTCCCCAGGGGATCGGGCCTAAGCTGGCAGTCAGACATCCCTCTGGCAGCCCGGAAGCCCTTGGGGGATATCTACTTGCCAGTGGGGAGCAGGCCTAAGCTGCAGTGAGACATCCTTAGAGCTGCTGAGGAGGCAGAGTGTCTTTGGCCATCATTGCTGTGCTGAACAGATGGGGGCAGCTGGTTTGCCCTCAAGGGTGTCCTGGATCAGGGTGGGGTCCTGGCTGGGGAGACTGGCCAGCCTGAGTGAGGGGCTGATGGCTGTTTGCAGGCTGGCCAAGCCCCCCAGCAGAGACCCTCACCCCATGAAGGTGAGGCCATCCTGGGTTAGGGGTTGATGGCTGTTTGCAGGGTGGCCAAAGCCTCCAGTGACCCAAGCTCCCAGTGAGGCTAGCTGGAAGCAGGTATCTGGGATTTATTTATTCTATAATTGAAACTTTGTTTTTAACCAGAGCCCAGGTCAGATTGTCTCTTAAGACCCAGGGTCCCAGTACTTCCTTGAGCCCAAGCTGGCTGGAAGCAGGTATCTGGGGTTTATTTATCTTGTATAATTGAAACTTTGTTGCCTTGAGCGGAGGCCACAGCCAGCCAAGGCAGGCGGGAAGCTTGGCTTCCTCTATTGCCGGGGCAAGCTTCCTGCTTGCTCCAGCTCTGTGGCTGCCAGCCGCCATATTGGCTGGGTTAATTTGCATATAGTCACTCTGATTGGCTGGTGGGCCTGGGTTGGCATGTAGCAGAGTGACACCAATTTGCATATTTCTCTTTTATTAGATTATTAGATTAGATGTATGTGTCTGTGTGTGTGTGTGTATGTGTGTGTAGATATATATATATGAGCAAGGCCATCTGCCTCCATCCTCAGTATCACCAGATAGGCAAACTTTTAGTTTATTGAAAAGCTTTTCACCCTGTCAGCATAACAATGTACAAACATCCATTTCACTGCTGCCTCTAATGCATGTGACCTTGAAAACCAAATACTCATTTACATTTTCTAAAATAAACTACCCATGCCCTAACTGTTTGGCTCAGTGGATAGAGCATAAGCCTGTGGGCTGAAAGGTCCCGGGTTTGATTCCGGTCAAGGGCATGTACCTTGGTTGCGGGTACATCCCCAGTGGGAGGTGTGCTGGAGGCAGCTAATCAATGTTTCTCTCTCATTAATGTTTCTAACTCTCTATCCCTCTCCCTTCCTCTCTGTAAAAAAATCAATAAAACATATTTATAAAAATAAATTAATTAATTAAAATAAACTAACTTCTAAATGAAAAGTCTGAGGGATTCTCATATAAGTACAGAAATGTTAACCATATCTATATCTACACTAATAAAAGAGAAAGATGCAACTTGACCGTACCTTTGTGACACCCACCAGCCAATCAGGAGGATGCAAATTAAACCAAAAAATATAGCAGGTTAATTTGCATACCAGGTGCCGAGGGGCCAGGGACGGGGCGGGATGCTTGCATTATCACCATGGTGAAGAGGCAGGTATTCCACACCGCCCCAGCCACTCTGGGCCTCTGGGCAGCATGGGAATGCAGAAAGGCACCTCCAGGCTGGAGCAAAGGCAGAAACGAGGCTCCAGCCAGAGCAAAGGTGGTGTTGGCAGCCGGGGGAAGAAAGGCCAATTCTTGCACGAATCTTCGTGCATCGGGCCACTAGTCCTATATAATAAAAGGGTAATATGCAAATTGACCCTACCAGCAGAACAACTGGGAATGACTGGTCACTATGACACACACTGACCACCAGGGAGCAGATGCTCAATGCAGGAGCTGCACTCTGGTGGTCAGTGCGCTCCCACAAGGGGGAGCTATGCTGAGTCACAAGCCAGGCTGACAGCTGCTAGTACAGCGGTGGTGGTGGGAGCCTCTCCCATCTCCTCAGCAGAGCTAAGGATGTCCAACTGCAGCTTAGACCTGCTTCCCGCTGGCAAGTAGACATCCCTCTAGGGCTCTCTGGCTGCCAGAGGGAATGTCTGACTGCCAGCTTAGGCCCAATCCCCTGGGGAGCGGGCCTAAGCCAGCAAGTGGACATCCCCCAAGGGGTCCCAGACTGTAAGAGGGCACAGGCCGGGTTGAGGAATACCCCCCTCCTGAGTGCACAAATTTCTATGCACCAGGCCTCTAGTCTAAACTAATAAAAGCGTAATATTAAAATTAACCGTTTCTTCAGGACAGCCTAAGCCACGCCCACCAGCCAATCAAAGTAACTGTATGCAAATTAGCCCAGCCAAGATGGCGGAGGCCGCAGCCCTGGGCTCCGCCATCTTGGGAGCCTGGGTCCTGGGAAGGTATCTGGGGCCCTGGGCCACCAGATGCCTTCCCCCGTAGAGAAGCTATCGGGGGAAGCGGGGACCAGCCTGGCGGGACCCCGCAAGCCCCCTGCCGGGAGGCCGATCAGGGCCGGAACAGCCTCCCGGGGCAAGCGGGACCCCGCAAGCCCCCTGCCGGGAGGCCGATCGGGGCCCCAACGGCCTCCCGGGGCAAGCGGGGCCCCGCAAGCCCCCTGCCGGGAGGCCGATCGGGGCCCCAACGGCCTCCCGGGGCAAGCGGGGCCCCGCAAGCCCCCTGCCGGGAGGCCGATCGGGGCCCCAACGGCCTCCCGGGGCAAGCGGGGCCCCGCAAGCCCCCTGCCGGGAGGCCGATCGGGGCCGGAACGGCCTCCCGGGGCAAGCGGGGCCCCGCAAGCCCCCTGCCGGGAGGCCGATCAGGGCCGGAACGGCCTCCCGGGGCAAGCGGGACCCTGCAAGTCCCCTGCCGGGAGGCCGATCTAGTGGCCAGCAACACTGGAATGGCCTCCCAGGCGGAAAAGCCTGGGGGGTGGGGGGACCCCATGCCCCCTCCCGGGAAGCCTATGGGGTGGCCAGCGCTACTCCATTGCTTCCCAGGCAATGGCCCAGAGGGTCAGTGGGAGCTGTGGCCAGCCTGAAAACTGCCCTTGGCCCCTCATCCAGGCTTGCCACACCCTCTGGGGTGAGGATCTCCACTGGGGTGCTTGACCAGCCTGCAAACAGACATTGGCCCTTCACCCAGGCTGGCCAGGCACACCAGCAGGTGGCCATCCCCAGAGGGGTCCCAAGCTGTGAGAGGGCACTGGCCGGGCTGAGGGAACCCCCTCCTCCACCACCCCAGTGCACAAATTTTTGTGCACCGGGCCCCTAGTATATATATAAAAGGCTAATATGCTGTGTCCAACCAGTCGCTGTAATGCACACTGACTACCAGGGGGCAGACGCTCAGTGCAGGAGCTGCCGTACTGCAAACTGGCCATTTACAGAGAAATGGCACTGCAGACCTGGTGCCCAAAAAGCAAAACCCAGCTTCCTCCAAGTGGGACACAGGTACTGCCACCACCCTGGAGTGACAGCCCACCAAATCACAGCCAATGCTGCCAAGACCCCATGGCGCAAAATGCGGCCCACAGCCCAGCCCAGCCCGGAAATGATGGCTGTGGGTGCCATAGCAATGCCCAGCTTCCTCTTCCTAGTGACTAGCCTCCTTGGAGTTCTTCAACCCAGAAACACAACTTGCTTTATTGCCAGGTGCGAACATTTTACAGTTTACCAAATGTCTGAGAAACATTTTCCTGTGCCTCATCTCATTTGATCCTCACAGAAGTCCTGGAGTAGGTAGATAGGAAACTCAGTGGAATCCTATTTTATTTTAATTAGCTGGAAAACAGAGACTTGGAAAGCTTAGAAGCTTGACCAGACTGAAAAGAAGAAATCATGGATATAGTCAGAATATACTCATACACCGCTGCAGTTTAGTATTTTACTCTTTGTTCTCCCTGCATGATCTACAATAATAATCTGCTTTGTGTTGATATTTACTGTTGTGTTGCTGACCATTAGCAGAAAGAGAAATTGGGATGCTTCACTGGGCTGGAAAAAGTTTAGCTACATCAGAAAGCAGGTCTAATTAAGCAAGTTTATTTTCTCTATATATATAAAGCTCTCACTGGCGCCAATTGTATGCATGTGCTGCAATCTGTAATTAGGGCATTCAGGAGCACCCGTCCTGGGTCCACTGCCTGGCTCCGCCCCCCCGGGGGCCTCCACCAGGCGTGCGGGAGAGCAGGTCTTCCACAAGGCTTGCAGGAGCAGCCATCCTGGGTCTGCTGCCTGGCTTTGCCCCCTGGGGGCCTCATTGGAGGCATGCGGGAGCACCCGTCCAGGGTCCGCTACCTTCATCCACCCCCCAGGGGCCTCCACAGGGTGTGTGGGAGCATCTGCTGCACAGTGTGGAGAATCCGAAGCCAGTCCACTGCCCAGCTCCACCCAAGGTCCAAGGTGTGTATGTTCAGCAGCAGGGCCCCAACTGAGGGATCCTGCACCAGCGTCCACCCCTGGCTCACCACCCAGCTCTGCGCCAGGTGTGTCCCCTCAGCGGTGGGGGCCCACCAGGCGTCTGCGATAGTGGGCCCTCCGGTGGGAAACATCCAGGCCTGCACTCACCAGCCCTCCCACCCCCCAGTGCACGAACCCTAAAGGGGCTGTGGGCAGCCTGAAAATGGCCATCAGCCCCTCACCCAGGATGGCCAGGCATGCCAGCAGGTGTCCCAGACTGCAAGAGGGCACAGGCTGGGCTGAGGGACCCCCACCCGCGAGTGCACAAATTTTTGTGCACCAGACCCCTATCTAAACTAATAAAAGCGCAACAGTAAAATTAACCATTTCTCCGAAACGGGGTAAGCCACACCCACCAGCCAATCAGAGCGGCTGTATGCAAATTAGCCCAGCCAACATGGAGACCGCCACTCATGGACCTGAGTAAACGGCAGTGAAAGTGAAACTGCGCCCGCTCCACTTAAACTGACTCTAGCGAAACACACATTTGCAACATAATAACAATCATAGAATCCTCGGGAGCTGAAGGAGACAGCAGGCCTAAGAGTAACATTGTGTCATTATAGACGCCGCTGCCGCTGACGCCACCAGGTGAGGTGAGGCAGAGAGGAGGCTTCATTAACTAGGAGGCCTTGCCTTAAAGGAACAGCATCAATTATAGAAGATAAACCCCAGAACCTGCGTGCAGCCAGCCTTGCTGGGACATTGGGTCAATGGGAGCTGTGGGCAGCCTTAAAGCCCCTCACCCAGGCTGGTCAGGCACGCCAGCAGGTGGACATCCCCCGAGGGGTCCAGACTGTGAGAGAGAACAGGCCAGGCTGAGGGACCTCCCAAGTAAACAGAGCGGCTGCAGGGCGGAACAGCGCAGGACCCAGGACCCGTGAGTGGGAAACAGGCAGCAGGGTAGGAGGGCACCGGGAAGCGGGTAAGAGGCAGCAGGGTTGGCAGCCTGCTTGGCGGCTGCCCAGGCCCTTTGTGGGGCACCGGGGAGCGGGAAAGAGGCGGTGGGGGCCGAGGGCCTGCTTGGCAGCTGCCCAGGCCCTTTGAGGGGCACTGGGAAGTGGGAAAGGAAGGCAGCAGGGGACGGGTGAGTGGGAAAGAGTCGGCGGCCTGCTTGGCGGCTTCCCAGGTCCCTTCCAGGGATCAGGGAGCAGGAAAAGGCTGGCCTGACCACGAGGCGGGGTTTTCCCTGCTTTCTGGTGGCTGGAGGAAGATGGGCAGTAGGCAAGCTTGGGAGGCAGGCCGCACC
>PVJC01012256.1:0-39948 GCA_004026665.1 Murina feae | reverse complement strand
ACCATTTGCATCAGCATGGATGGAAATGGAGAGCATTATGCTAAGTGAAATAAGCCAATCAATGAAAGAAAAATACCACATGACCTCACTTATTTATGGATAATAAAGACCATTACAAAATGATAAACATAAACAAATACAGAGACAGAGCAGCCTTGAACAGACTATCATCCTACAGTTGGAAGGCTGGGGATGGTTGCGGGGGAGTTGGGAGATCAACTGAAAGACTTGCATGCATGAATAGGAGAATAATCAGTGGACACGGGAAACTGGGGGTTAAGGAAGAGGTGGGGGAAGGGCAAGGGGAAAAAATGGAGATCTATCTATCATCTGTTGTAATACTTATCTATCACTTGTTGTAATACTTTAAGCAATGAAATTAAAAAAAAAAAAAAGGAAAAAAAAAAAAAAAGAAAGGCGTTTATACCCAACAAGTAAGAATGTTGTAACTACTGGAGTACTAGTCCATTTGACATACGGGGAAAAAAACAAACCCTCAAAATATTGTACTTAATAAAGTTTCCATTATAATTAAAAAAAAAAAAAAGAGGTTTGCACCTCTTTGGTTGGGTAACATTAGCTTCCAGCTGGCCCCACATCACATACTATGTTAGTGTGAGGATGGCCTCTGAGAAGGCATTGTCCTAGGTCACCTTTGTGCTTTTCTGCTCACCAGCTTCTTGTTTCATGGTAACATCACTCATCTATTTCAGGACAGAGATTCCACTAAAAAGTATGGTCATGGCTACTGTGTTCATAAGTGTGAAATCAAAATAGATGTTTGGTAAAAGCTTCCTGAAATAATAGGAACTTTTATTTTTCAAATAATTTCTTTCAAAAGCATTCCTGATGCATGGTAAGTGTTGATATAGGCAATACTGCTTTGTAGTGGGAGGAATGGTATTTACAAAATCCTTAGTTGTGAATGTTAGCTTCCTATATTTTTTCTTTTTTTCTTTTAAACAAATCTTAATGGAACAAATGACACGACAAAATACTCTGAAAGCCTCTGAAACATGAGATCCACCTACACATGCCTCTAGATAGCAGGACCCTGACATGTCCGAATGCTCATGCCCTGCTCTACACTCAGGGGCTCAGTGTGCCTTCCCTGCACACTCCCTTTTGTCTCCTTTTTTTAATCAGGCAAGGCCAAGCAAGTGCCTTCTCAGCTGTTCCGAACCCCTGGAACTTCTCTCAAATGAGTTTGGCTTTTGAATAGTGCCTAGAGGGAAGAATTTCCCAGCACTAGATTTACATTATGTTCCTGCTGTGCTTTAGATATCATTTTAAAATTCCATTCACACAATGAGAGGAAACAGTTTCAAAAAAAATGAGGGTTGAAAAATCTATCTTCTCTGCACACCTCTAATTCCCACTCTGCCCCACTGTCGCAGAATGAAAGAATCTGGCCAGCAGACCTGAAAGGAGATGACCCTCTCTGCAGCTGTCAAAGATGAGTTTTTAAAAACATGGCAGGAGAGGGATGTAGTTTCTTCAAAATGCTTCATTCTTCTGTCTATGTAGGTAGGAAAGTCCATTTTCCCAGTTGGGTGGGATGTTTGTGTTGAGGATGTGGTCGTAGGAGTCACTCTACAAGCCACTGTTTGTCAGACAGAGAGATCTGGGAGGCAAGATGTCATAGCTGATAGTGTGAGGAAAGTGACAGTAATGCCAATTTTACCTGGAAACAAGGGTCAGACTTACCCAAATCCTTCCTCAAGTTGGGAGATGCAACACATCAAGAACATCAGTGCTCAGACCTCCTCAGGGAAGCTGGGTTCTTAACGTCATAATTTTCACAAAGCTAAAGTGATAGAATCTATGTATAGAAAAGTACTTAAATTAAATCCAGCTCAGGCAAGTGTGTCTAGAGAACCCTTTAAAGAGGTGCTTAGAGAAGTGATCAATATGGTCTGATGATGACTATTAACAGGGGATTTTCAGACTGGTGTGGAGAGCAAACTCCTATAGCTTATGATTAAGTGATCATTCTCCTGCTCCCTGTAGTTGGACAGGGCCAGTGGACCAAGCTGCCCTAGTGAATTGGTTCAGTAGGAAGAATTTATCCTTGGCCACGTGACATATACACATTGCCAGTCTGACTGAAAGGTCTTGGAACATTTTTTTAAATCCCTATTGCCTACTTAGTTGATTCACCTCCTAGACCTTTATTATTCTTATTTGTGATGAGAAAATAATGTAATGGGAAGACTCGTGGAAAATCAGTTTAATATTCCTGATTCTATTGCTTCAGAATAAACACAAGAACTCACCAAGTGGTTGATAGTCATCTACCATCATTATTTTGTATTCTCAAATGTTCCTTGCATTGGCTAGCTGTCAATACCTTACATTTCTATCATTAGGTAACATTTTTAATGTTAAGATGTTGGTGTTAAAATGAAACCTGACTCATGTAACAAATATTGATACTTTAGTAACCCTGTAAAGCCAGCTAAGGCAGTCCCCAATAAAAGGGTTCAGGGGACAGGCACTTTAGGATGGAAAAGTAAGAGAAAGTCTGTAACTGGGTCATAGAAGGCCAACCCTTGGAGGCAGATGCTTTGAAGTATTGTCATTGGAACCGGTAGTTTTTTGCTTGCATTGCAACAAGAACCCTCCCCCTGCCCTCCACCCAGGTCACATTTCCCCAGACAAGACAAAGTTTTATGACATTTGCCTTCTTCCCTGTCTTTTGCCTAACCCATCTCTCAGAATACTACTTGGTTTGGCATATGGACTGCATAGAAGTGATAGAGTACATCATGAGAGAACTTAGAAATGCACATGAACTTGGGGCTTATAGCCCTGAACAGGAAATGAAAGCTGAGTAGAGGGATGAATGCTCTTTTGGAAGGGTAAAATGTTACTGAAGCTGTCATATAGCTGCCAAGCCCAATGCTGTTCTCTGATATGTATGACAGGACTCAATAATCATGTGTGACTTTCTGTGCTCAGGCTAGCTGCCAGCAGGAAGGTCTGTTGTGGATCTATGAGTAGGAGTTTGATATCAATTTGCCCTTGGGGTTTGATGTGAAGGGAAAACCATGCAGTCTTTTGTAGCTTTGAGCTCTGTGATTCTGTGGCAACAAGGCAGCAGTGCTGAGAATCCAGTGAAAGAACAGGGAAGACAGTGCAGCTTTGAGGTGGGGGAGGAGAGTAGGAAAAGGCAGAACAGGTTTATTTGGGACTATACTTGGCTCTCCACTTTCATGTCTGGGATCTGAAGGAGGAACTTTTTCAACAGGCTGTAGATTTGGATCTTGGTGAGAGCATTATTGGTCATGTTTAGAGAACAACTTTGAATAAGAGAAAGAAAGGATGCATGGATATCCTATTGTCTGGGCATTTTCAACCTTATCTTGTTAATAACACTTTGGCCTTTTCTGGATCATTTTAGAAAATGAAACAGTAACACAATGTTCTATTTATTATACTAGTGATGGGAAAACCTCTAAAGCTCAGAAATTCAGCTCTGGGGCTATATGAATGCTTGAGATGCCCAGTGCTTGCATGTCTGCATCTGCCACACTGACTGTGCAGTGGAGACCTTGCACATAGAATGTGTGGCAGATGGCCAGACTGCTCTCAAGTTTGGGATCACATGTGGATATTTATATACCCAAACCTTCCCCAGGCAGCTGTCTGTTCTTGTCCCTGGCAACATGGAAGACAGGGCCCCCTAGGTCAGCAGCCCCGGTCATTGTCACACCCATTACCGCCCCCCCCCCCCAATATAGTCGCTTCTGACAGCAAGGTGCAAAGTAGAAGCTCAGAACATGTTACTCTTAGGTCTGGAAAACTATCCTTCACTCTGTGGGCATACTAAGGGTGCAGTGGGAGAGACAGATTGGAAGGCTAGTGAGAAAGTGTAGTTATTGGTCTCAGAGAATTTGAGACTCCAAAGAGTGTAAACAGATGCTCCATCCACTGCCTGGGTTGAATTCCAGAAGACCAACTGCAGTTAGCCTCTTTCCCTTACACTCATTTGCTTTCTTCCACAACTGTGTCATTGATGTGAAATTACCTGATTAAAAAATAATATGTGACAGGAAACTGTGGAGGAAAGGGACCTTTATCTAAAATTGTGTATAAATGAGATTACTTGACAAGGCCTTTACTTACAAATTTAATATAATCTACATAGATTTTTATGATCTTTAACAAGTACTTGTTCATCAATGTCTTCATCAGAAAGCATTTCAGAGCTGGGTTGGTGGACATGCATGCTTAGCAGCTAGGGTCTCTGCTAGGAATGAAGAGATGACATTGTTAGTGGCATGCACATAATGAAATCTGTGATTGAACAATGAACACCTGTGAAAATGTCAGGACCTTTTTGGCAAGCTGGTACCAATGTGATAAATATTCTTCTGTTTCTCCTAGTTGTCCAGCATAGCTGCTTCCATACTCAGAATAAAGTAGTTGTCCCCCAGAAGAGTGGTCCCACACTGTCTGATGGAAGCTTCTCTTCTGCTGGGGGGACAACCAGCCTGGAGTCCCTGGTTATGTCTCAATTAAATATCATGCTCACAGCCCCAAGCATTTGGGCCAAATGCTGCACTGCACTGGCTTTGTGGGCCTGGAGGGGCCTTGAGTAGTAGGCCCCTGCTTTGCTGGGACATGTCCTCTCCCATGACCCTCAGGCCCTTGGCTGAGCTCTGGTCACCAGCACAAACCCCATCCCCTCTTGTAAACTTACCATTGGAGTCCTTGGCTTCTTTCTTGGCCACAGAGTACAGAGTCCTCTACCCTACATTGACCTGCTTCTATGATTCCCTGAAATTGGCATGCCTCCGCCACAGAACTACACCAAGGGAATCCTGGGGCTGCCTTCCTTCAGTCTGAAAAGTGTCTCTCCTAGATTTTCTTCATGCCAGTGGACACCTACTGGCTCTACACTTGTTTAAGAGAAGCAGCCAAAGGTATTCTTCACACTAGTAAAAATCAGCTCTAAATTTACTTGTTGGTTATACCTAGGGGAAGAGAAGGGGCTGAGCATTGGTTCTCAGTACCCTGCATTAGCTATTAAAAATAAAGCAGCACTCTGCTGAATGAGGAATGGTGTTTGCATTTTGAGGCAAGTAGCTGTAAGCATGTCTACTGTGTCCCAAAATGCCACAATAGCAGACTACTTGCCCTTATCTAAGCAGGCCCCAGATGTTCCCACTTCTTCCTCATCCCTTTACCATCTGTCATGGCCCTGGGCATCTCCAGAGCCTGTGTAAATCACAGCTCTCTTTAGGGAGCCCTACTGATGCTTTCATCTGCCTATAAACTGGTGATGTGGCATTGCTTTGCCCCTCTTAAGACTCTCCACTTACTCTACACCGTAAGTATCATTTTTGTTCTTGTCTAGACACACTAAAATATAATTTCCTTGTGGAAGGGTATTGTTTGGCTCACCCAGTGCCTTCTTCCCCTAGCCCAGCTGGAATCCCCCCCCAACACATGTCATACAGCTGGTGTCATGCAAATGTTGGCACTGTGAACTGAGGTCTGTCCAGGCAGCAGTTGTGGGGAACGGCCAGAAAAACTGAAAGAAAGTGACATGCATAGGAACCCCAGGGTAATCCTGAAATGGTGACAGGTTTGGTGAACTGAAGAGGCATTATATAAAGACATGGGAAATAGTCCTCTTCCTGACAGAACATTCTCTATGGGCTTGGGAAATCAATTCTTTTGTTATTAATAACAACAGTCATAGTTACCATGCTAGGGTCTTACTTCCATAACTGATTTTATCCACATAAAAAAGCTAATCAGTAACAAATGTTATAATTTCTAATTTTAAAATGAAATAGAAGCTCAGAATATATAGTGCGTCATTGTGGAGCAAGGAATCAAATGCCTGTGCATCTGCTATGGTCCTATTACATCAAAAACTACCTCTCACTGCTGGCCTCTTTGGGACTCTTGTTATACAGCTTCTAAGTCCAGGACCCCATGACATCCTTGGTGGTGTGGTCAGACGGGAGCTGGGAAAGGGCTCTGCTGTCCTGTTGGTGACCCTTTTAGAAGAGAGTCTGACAGTGCCTTTCATCCTCTTGTCAGCAGGGTCAGGGTTGGCCTTGACTGCTACAGTAGGTAGAGCTATATCCTCTACTATACTCTATATTCTACTATATATCTAGATAGAATTTGTTGATCTAAAATCTAAGATACTAAGAGTGGGAGTTAATGAGTAATACTGAATCTACATTGAGAAATGAGAGCTGCAGTTTTCTGTTTATATAACTTAAGCATAACTATATACAATAAACATTTCTATGACTGATATATTAGTTCTCTGCTGCCACTGTAACAAATCACCACAAACTTAGTGACATAAAACACAAGTTTAGTTTTTTATGGTTCCAGAGACTAACATGAAGGTGTGAACAGGCTGGTTCCTTCTGGAGGATCCAGGGGAGACTCTGTTCCTTGTCCCTTCCAGCTTCTAGAGCAGTGGTTCTCAACCTGTATGTTGTGACACCTTTGGGGGTCAAACGACCCTTTCACAGGGGTCGCCTAAATACATCCTGAGGAGAAACCAAGATGGCGGTATAAGTAAACACCTTAAATTGCTGCCTCACACAACCATTTCAAAACCACAATAAAAAGATAAAACTGACACCACCCAGAACCACAGGAAGGCTGGCTGAGTGAAAATTCTACAATTAGAAAGAGAAAAACACACTGAGACTCAGAGGAGGTGTGGAAGTAAAGTGCAGAGGTATGGAGGCATGCACAGAAAGGGCTCACGGAAAGGGCTGGCAACTGAGGACACGGTTCTCTTTTTCAATCCGGAGGGAGTCACAAGCTCCCAATGGCTCTGAACTCTAGTTCTGGGTGAGTTTCTGGGGACCCAGAGAGGCTTTCTCTCGGCGTTGCTTGCAGTGATTACCAAGGGACACTGAGACTGGTGCCTCCTAGGGCAGGGCTGAGAATCAGCCATAACTGTTTGCTCTGCCCTGTTGATTCCCTGAAACCCCACCCCACCCAAGCTGTGCACAGAGGCCTTTGCATATAAAAGGCTGGGTAGCCTCAGGCAGAAGCTAAATTTGCACCTCCTTAGAGATCCAAGAGCCAGTTTACCCAGTGGTCAGACTGGGACCATCCAGAATACAACTCCTTAGACCCATAAGGGACACACTCAGGGGGCAGACTCAGTGAGCACCAAAGCCCCACTGAAGCAAGTCTTGTCCCAGAAGGGTGTCTCCAGCACAGAAGTTCTCCCACTGTAAACACAGCTGATACTCATAGTCAAGTGGCCTGGAGGTCAATTCCTCTCAGTAATACCAACAACAATCAAAGCTTAGCTACAACAAGATTGTGTACAAAGCCTACAAAGGGGTTCACCAAGAGTGTCCACCTCAGGTAATTGGGAAAGCTGAGCTACTGGGCCCTATAGGACACCTAGCACAGAAAGCCACTCTATCAGTGCAGGGAAGCAACAAAAATGAGGAGACAAAGAAACAGGTCACAAATGACAGAAATGGAGGAAAGCAAATGACTGGATATAGAGTTCAAAACCACATTTATAAGGTTTTTCAAGAATTTTCTAGAGACTATGGATAAATTTAGTGAGACCCTCGAGGATATGAAAAAGGACCAGCTAGAAGTTAAGCATACCTTGACTGAAATAAAGAATAATATATAGAGATCCAACAGCAGACTAGAGGATTGAAAGAATCAAGTCAAAGATTTGAAATACAAAGAAGCAAAAAACACCCAACCAGAAAAGCAAAAAGAAAAAAGAATCCAAAAATATGAAGACAGTGTAAGGAGCCTCTGGGATAACTTCAAGTGTACCAACATCAGTATTATAGGGGTGCCAGAAGAAGAGAGAGAGCAAGATATTGAAAACCTATTTGAAGAAATAATGACAGAAAACTTCCCCCACCTGGTGAAAGAAATAGACTTACAAGTCCAGGAAGTGCAGAGAACCCCAAACAAAAGGAATCCAAAGAGTACCACACCAAAACACATCATAATTAAAATGCCAAGGGCAAAAGATAAAGAGAGAATCTTAAAAGCAGCAAGAGAAAAGCAGTTAGTTACCTACAAGGGAGCACCCATATGACTGTCAGCTGATTTCTCAACAGAAACTCAACAAAATGGCAAGAAATATTCAAAGTGATGAATAGCAAGAACCTACAACCAAGATTACTTTACCCAGCAAAGCTATCATTCAGGATTGAAGGTCAGATAAAAAGCTTCGCAGACAAGAAAAAGCTAAAGGAGTCATCACCACAAAACCAGTATTATGTGAAATGCTGAAAGGTATTCTTTGAGAAGAGGAAGAAGAATAAAAAGTAAAGATAAAAATTATGAACAACAAATACATATCTATCAACAAGTGAATCTAAAAATCAAGTGAATAAAAAATCTGATGAGCAGAATTAACTGGTGAATAGAATAGAATCAGGGGCAGAGAAAGAGAGTGGATTGACAATTCTCAGGGGGAAAAGGGTGTTGGGGGTGTGTTAAGAGACTTGACAAAAATTGTACGCCTATGGATGAGGACAGTGGAGGGGGGTTAAGGACAGAGGGAAGGGTGAGAACTGGGAGGAGGGAAGCTAAAGGGGGAAAAAGAGGAACAACTGTAATAATCTGAACAATAAAGATTTAAAAAAATAAATACATCCTCAATATCAGATATTTACATTATGATTCATAACAGTAGCAAAATTATAGTTAGGAAGTAGCAATGAAGATAATTTTATGGTTATGTAGTTCCACAACATGAGGAACTACATTAAAGGATCACGGCATTAGGAAGGTTGAGAACCATTGTTCTAGAGCCTTGGTCTGTGGCCACATCATTCCAAACTCCACTTCCATTGTCACATGACCTGCTCTTTCTTTTGATCTTCTAGCCTCTGTCTTAAAGTACTCTTATGATTATACTTATCAAGATCCATCCTCCCATTTCAAGATCCTTAGTTTATCACATCTTCAAAGTCTCTTTTGCCATATCCTATCTAATAAGAGTAATATGCAAATTGACCATCACAAGATGGCTTCCCCCATGTGGTCAAAGATGGCTTCCCCCATGTGGTCAAATATGGCTGCCACAAGATGGCCAGCAAAGGAGGGCAGTTGGGAGGGATCCAGGCCTGCAGGGGAGGGTAGTTGGGGGGGAACCCAGGCCGTAAGGGGAGGGCGGTGGGGGGGGGGGACCAGGCTGGCAGAGGAGGGCAGTTGGGGAAAACCCAGTCCTGCAGGGGAAGACAGTTGGGGAGGACCCAGGCCTGCAGGGGAGGACAGTTGGTGGGAACCAGGCTGGCAGAGGAGGGAAGTTGGGGGGACCAGGCTGGCAGAGGAGGGCAGTTGAGGGGGACCATGCTGGCAGAGGAGGGAAGTTGGTAGGGACCCAGGCCTGCAGGGAATGGCAGTTGTGAGGGACCCAGGCTTGCAAGGGAGTGCAGTTGTGAGGGACCTAGGCCTGAAGGGGAGGGCAGCTGGAGGGGAACCAGGCCTGAAGGGGAAGACAGCTGGGGGGGACCAGGCCTGCAAGGGTGGACAGTTGGGGGTGACCAGGATGACAGAGGAGGGCAGTTGGTGGGGACCCAGGCCTGCAGGGGAGGACAGTTGGGGGGGACCATCCTGGCAGGGGGAGGGCAGTTAGGGGCAATCAGGCTGGCACAGGAGCAGTTAGGCATTGATCAGGCTGGCAGGGGAGTGGTTAGGGGCAGTCAGACATCCCTCAAGGGGTCCCAGATTGAAAAGGATGCAGGTTGGTCTGAGGGACACCACCATCACCTCCCACCCCCACTCTGTGCTCAAATTTCGTGCACCGGACCTCTAGTAGAGTAATAATCACAGATCCTGAGATTAGGACTTGGCTATCTTCAGGGGCAATTGTTCAGCCTGCCACAGTTACTTTCTGATACTTCTAATTTTCTCCTTACCAAGGAGGTGGACAATTCTGTCAACACAGTGCAGCTAAGAGAAGTTATGCTCAGGACCAGCATCTCTTTTAGGTTTTGTGTCACATTTTGATTCTTGCTTCTATCCTTCAGTGGGGTATTCTCAGCCTCCCCTCTCCCTGACCCAATCTCTTCAATGATACTTTACACTGAGGAGTTGGTTTCTGGGTGTTACACACATAATCGGAGTGTATTTAACTGAAATGACACTTATCATGGTATTGCTAATGTGGCTTGGCTTAGTTCCAATAAGCTACAAAATTTCAGCTTCCTGCTTTTCTTAATATCCCAGAATGTTTACTGGATGCAGCATCTCAAGTTTCTTTTTGATTCTGATGGCTCTGGACCTGTCATCCCTAAGATCTCCAAAGTGCTGTGAGTGCAGGCAGGTTGGGATCTTCAGTGTCAGATGCAAAAGACATGACACCTCCTAGAACATTGCTAAATATCTTCTCTTGCCATTTAAGGATGGTCCTACCATGCAAAGGATTTTGGGAGATAATCCAGCACTAAGAATTTACTAAACAACTGTAGTTAGAGGAGAAAGAAGTTTAGTGATGAGAAGGTTTAGTGATAAGTAAAATATATTTGTTCTTGAGGGTTCTTATGGCTAGTCCAGACCAAAGATACCAGTGCACTCTCTACACACCCACCAATGCCTTGGACCATCTGTAAGGTCTATTTCTCCAGGCCACTAGAACTGTGAGCCATCCTGGAGTTTTTCAGTTAACTGTTAGTTGGAAACAAGTGATCAGCATACCCATGTAATACAGTGTGGAGAATTATGTAGGCTGGAATTTCTTGAAAGAAAATTAGTCAGTGTGAGAGCTAAAAACTGGGAAGTATAGTAGTTTGCTGTGGTCAAGGAGGTGATGGTCACTTCCAGCTGGGATGTAGGCAGCCTGTGATGAGGTATGGAAGGTAGAGAGAGAGCAGTAATAAAACACAAGAAAACAGAAGAGGCCTTGTTTCTCTCCCACTTTCTTTTGAAAAAAATTAACTCTATAGTATATTGGAACATAACATAATAAATACTTTAGATTAACCAGCTATTATAATTTGGCCACATTTGCTTTCACTCACACACAGGTGTATGTATACATATACATGTGTGTATGTATATGTATATATGTGTATATAGACACAAATACACATACATTTGCTTTTTTATCCACTGAACCATTTGAAAGTAAGTTGAAGATGTTATGATATGTGACTCATCTCATGAGACTAAGGACATTCACTTCCAGGACCACACTACTATTAACACACCTAACTAAACTAATAATTCTATAATAACACTTAATATATAGCTCATATTTTTATTTCTCCAACTCTCCAAAGATTTTTGATTTTTTTTGTAGTTTGTATGCATAATAAAGATATATATATATATATATATATATATATATATATATATATATATATGAGAGTAGCAAATTGAAGGAGTGGTAGAGATAGGTGCCTGAAGAAGATTATTGGGAATACTTTTGGTGTAAATTATTCTGAGAGTCATTATGATGATAGCTGTTGTAAATTATTTTTATGGATTCTAGCATCAGACTGTTTCTTTGAAAGCAAGTCCACATAAAGACTTGAGAAATCCCAGCATCTTATTTTTTGGTGGAGAAATTACATAGGCTAGGATAATAGTAGCTATTCTTTATATTTAATTTAGTGGTTCTCAGTCTTTAGGGTTCTTAAGAATCACTTAAAGTGTTCGTTAAAAGCACAGATCCTTGGCCTCTTCCACCAAGTGATCCTGATTTCACTGGCCTGCTTCAGAAGGGCTCAATAACTCAACATATATATATATATTTGATTTCAGAGAGGAAGGGATAGAGACAGAGAGGTAGAAACATCAATGATGAGAGAGAATCATTGATTGGCTACTTCCTACACTCATTGGGAACTGAGCCCACAACACAGGAATGTGCCCTTGGCCTGAATTGAACTTGGGACCTTTCAGTCTGCAGGCAGATGTTCTAGGGCGTACTTTTGTTTTTTTAATAGAATTTTAAAAGTATATATTTTTATTCATTTCAGAGAGGAAGGGGAAGAGAGAGAGAGAGAGAGAGAGAGAGAGAGAGAGAGAGAGAGAGAGAGAGAATGAGAGGGAATCCTTGATTGGCTGTCTCCTGTTTACCTCCTATTGGGGACTGAGCAGGAAACTCAAACATGTACCCTAACCAGGAATCCAACCTGACCTCCTAGTTCACAGGTCAATGCTCAACCACTGATGCACACTGGTCAGGCCCAGAAAGCTGCAATTTTAAAGAACATTCCAGAGGATTTTGAAACTTAAAGAAAGGATGACCTAATCAGGTTTTTTAGAGATATACTTAAAAAATAATTCCTTCACAGTTAAGAATATACATTTTTAAATTCCAAATCAGTGATTCACTAGTGATGGGCTTTTAGGCAAAAAAATTGTGCTCTCTCTCTCTCTCTCTCTCTCTCTCTCTCTCTCTCTCTCTCTCACACACACACACACACACACACACAAGTACTTGCTCACTTCTGCATAGAAAATGTTTTGAAGTGATTAAGGGCTTTCCTACCTGTACCATACTATGTGAATAACTGTTCCACTTACATATACTTTTGGAAATTACACTGTGAGATGAAAATCAAGCATACATACTGAAAAGTAATAAGGAATATGGAATTCTTTAATTTCAGTTAATGAAAAGATAATGAAAGAAGCCCAAGTCAGGATTGTCTTTCCAGGATCACTCTCTTCTCGTCACCAGAAAAAACCTGGACTGGATGATCAGGCAGAGGAAAAGTTTTCAAATATATATACTAGAGGCCTGATGCACAAAATATAGGTAAGGGACTCAGATCTCGCAGCTGTGGAGGCTTTCCTCGGGCTTCACAGCAGCCCTGGCTTTGCCCAGAAAGTCATCCAGAAGAACATCTGGAATGTTGTTTGGCTATCTGGTCTAATTAGCATATTACACTTTTATTATATATACTAGAGGCCCAGTGCATGAAATTTGTGCACTCAGGGCTGGGGTTGGGGGGCGGCCCTCAGCCTGGTCTGCACCCTCTTGCAGTCTGGGAGCCTTTGGGGGGTGTCTGACTGATGTCTTAGCTGTCAGTCAGACATCCTTAGTATTGCTGCGGAAGTGGGAGAGGCTCCCACCACTGCCACTGCTCTCACCTGTCATGAGCCTGGCTTCTGGATGACAGCACTCTCCTTGTGGGAGCACATTGACTACCAGGGGCCAGCTTCTATGTTGAGTGTCTGCCCCTGGTGGTCAGTGTGGTCATAATGATTGGTTGTTCCACTGTTGGGCCAAAACTGGCTCTCCAACATCCCCCAAGGGGTCCTAGATTGCAACAGGGAATAGGCCAGGCCAAGGGACCCCACTAGTGCATGATTGGTGCTGGGAGGGATATGGGAGGTTCCAGCTGGGGAGGGCCTATGAGAAGGCTCCAGGGCACATCCGGCCCACCTTGCTCAGTTCAGATCGGCGAGATCGGCCAGACCTCAACAGCAAGCTAACATACTGGTAGGAGTGTCTGCTCCCTGGTGGTCAGTGCATCCTTAACATATCATTAGCATATTATGCTTTGATTGGTTGAAAGGCCAACCAGCCAACTGGTCACTTAACATATTAGGCCTTTATTGTATAGAATATCCTAATATATAAAAAACCAGGGGCCATTATGACCAAAACAACCAGATGGACGACCGAACAGCAGGCTGAGTTGGGTGACCAGGCTGGCGGGAGGTGGGGTGGGGCAGTTGGGGAGAACAGGCCAGCAGGGGGGGCAGTAAGGGGTAACCAGGCCAACAAAGGGGACAGTAAAGGGTGACAAAGCTGGTGTAGGGGAGGCATTTAGGGGCAACCAGGCTGGCAGGGGGCCAGTTGGAGGTGACCAGACTGGCAGGGGGGGCAGTTAGGGGCAACAAGGCAGGAAGGTAGGTGAGCAGTTAGGAGCCAGCAGTCCCGGATTGTGAGAGGCATGTTCAACTGCAGTTTTAGTCCTGGGATCAGGCCTAAACTGGCAGTTGGACATCCCCCGAGGGGTCCTGGATTGGAGAGGGTGCAGGCTGGGCTTAGGGGACCCTTACCCCATGTACAAATTTTGTGTACTAGGCCTCTAATATTTATATAATTTGAAAGAACATTTAACAGACTACATGAGTAGCTCCCACTTACTCCTGAAAAAGCATTTTCTAGACCCAACAGGGTTCCAGGGTCTATATAAAAATGCTGTCTAAAGATGGAAACAATGGTCTACCCTGCTGTGAGTATATCTTGAGACAGATAAGCTTTTGTGTCATTGAGTATTCCTGGGTAGATTGTCTTTAGAGTTATCTTATTCAAACATGTTGGACCATGTCATGTAGCAGAATAGAAACAAAACCTTTTAGCATTTTTTCAGGGGTGAAATATGGTGCAAGGACAGTATTATTGCGTCCCAAGGACTTTTTCAATAGATTTGGCATCTCACGGATATGGTTTTCCAGTGGTGAGGCTCTGAGAGTTGGAAGAAATCCAGGGCAGGATACATAGGGTGGTTATTATGCCAGGAGAGACGTTTTTCAGAACTGAGGAATATTTTTGAAGGAAGAGATTAGAAAGCTTAAGGAGTCTAAAGAGACTATTTAAGAGAGATATGAATATACTTAGACTAGATTAGAATTTATAGTTGAGGAATGAAGTGAATTATCTCTGTATCTTGAGTTCTTTTATTTTTAAAGAAATGATTTACTAAAATATTTTCTATGTACAGTTACTCAGAATAGTGATGTCATTGGGAGGAACTGGCCAGCTGGTTGAATGATAGTAATGAGCACTCTGAAGTTTTGTCCGTGTGGAAATATAACTGTATTAATTTAGATTTGTGTATTAAGTAATATCCAGTGGTCCATAAATACCTGTGCTCTGGTGACTTAAATACATTTAAAAGCCTATAGGACAATATTTGATGAATTGCAAGAATTTGTTGTTTCATGCATATAATAAATATATTAGTAAAGCTCAGTAACACTAAAACAATCCCTTTGTTATAGAAATAATTATTTATTGTTTTAAGTATTACACAAATCTCCTTTTTCTGCCTTTGACCACTCCCTGGTCACCCCCAGCCCTCAGCACATGCCCTCACCACCACACACCTCCACCCTCAGCCATCTGTGTCCATTGGTTATGCTCATATGCATGCATACAAGTCCTCTGGTTAACCTCTTACCCCCTCATCTCCTGTCTTCCCTCATAGGTTGGACAGTCTGTTTGATGTTTCTATGACTCTGGTTCTACTTTTGTCCATCAGTTTATGTTGTTCATTATATTCCACAAATAGTGAGATCATGTGATATTTATCTTTCTCTGACTGGCTTATTTCACTTAGCATAATTCTCTCCAGTTCCATCCATGCTGTTGCAAATGGTAAGAATTCCTTCTTTTTTAGGCAGCATGGTATTCCGTTGTGTATATGTACCACAGTTTTCTAATCCACTCATTTGCTGATGGGCACTTAGGCTGCTTCCAAATCTTAGCTATTGTAAATTGTGTTGCTATGAACATAGGGGTACATATATCCTTTCTGATTGGTGTTTTTGGTTTCTTGGGATATATTCCTAGAAGTGGGATTACTGGGTCAAATGGGAGTTCAATTTTTAATTTTTTTCTGAAATTCCATACTGTTTTCCACAGTAGCTGCACCAGTCTGTATTCCCACCAACAGTGCAAGAGGGTCCCCTTTTCTCCACATCCTCACCAGCACTTGTCATTTGTTGATTTGTTGATGATAGCCATTCTGACAGCTGTGAGATGTTACCTCGTTGTTGTTTTCATTTGGATCTCTCAGATGATTAGTGACTTTGAGCTTGTTTTCATATGTCTCATGGCCTTCTGTATGTCTTCTTTCGAAAAGTGTCTATTTAGGTCCTTTGCCCATTTTTTTATTGAATTGTTTACTAGTACCTTCTTTTTGTTAACGTGTATGAGTTCCCTATAAATTCTGTAAGTTAAACCCTTATCAGAGATAACATTGGCAAATATTTTCTCCCATGCTGTGGGTTTTCTTGTTGTTTTGTTGATGGTTTCTTTTGCTGTGCAGAAGCTTTTTATTTTGATGTAGTCCCATTTGTTTATTTTCTCTTATGTTTCTACTGCCCAGGATAATAATTTTTGAGATATGAAACAATGAAGCAATTTCCCCCAGTTTTCCCATTTTTCATTTTGTCCTGTTCCCCATTCAGGTTGTTAGATTATTTTGTGCTCATTGGCTCTTGAAGGGGAACTATTTTATAGGCAAGGTATTTCCCTAACAGTCTTTCAGTGATGCTTGAGAATCCATCCCAGTTAGTGTTTTTGTGCCAAATATTTCAATAGCCATTTATAGAGCATCATGTTTGCACCAGAAACTGCCTATGATTACCTTTTGTTCTTCTTCCACTGTGCTGAAGAGAGGTTAGGGGGTAGCAAGGAAGTGAAGAACAGAATGTAGGAAGCTCAACTACTCTGAGCCCTTCTTTTTGCCATTCCTACTGAGTTACCAGTGCCCAAAATATTCCAAGGTGAGAGGAAATTTTGGATGTTCTCCAGAAAAAGAGAGAAGGCACCATGGTGCAGAAATCTGTAACTGTTGGCAAAGCTGAGCCAAAAATGAGCTAGTGCCTATGCTTCTGTGAAGAAGGTCATATGAGAGTAGAAAGAAAATTTATATATTACAGAATAAAAAAGTGGCCAGCAAAGGTAAGACGTGAGCTTTTACATCCTATATTTGGTATGAGTCCTCTAGAAGTGACACACATTCCAGGTATTTTGCTTAAGAGCTGATTGAGTCATTTTTGGCCAGAGAGAAACTCTGCAGCAGGAAAAAATGGCAAATTTTCATGCTCCTTTGGTGCAAATGAATATCATACTTCTGTAGCTAGAAGACAGTTAGAATGGTGAGCTAAGCTCAGAAACAGAGACTCAAAGCCTGGGTGTCTACCTTCAGACTCTCTCTATTGCAACATGTAGCTGGCACCCTGCTTAACACCATGACTAGAACATGGTCCTTATCCTTAAAGAATCTATATAACTGATGCAGAAAAAAGGGCTAATATGCACCAGCAATTAATAAACTACCACAATGAATCAAGTTAAGTGCCAAAATAAATGTCTGTCCTTTCCTCCTTCCTATCACTTGCTTGGCTTGTGGAATACACTGAAATGCAGGCCTGGATGAGAAGAGCCTAAGGGAGGCCTAGATTCTTTAGCCACAACTAATCTCCTATCTGCCCACTAGCCACAGGTGCCCTCTCGATCAGATCATCAGTGCCATATTACTGGACATAGTCCTGTGGTAACATTTGTTCTGCCCAGAGCAAAGCCCAGAGATTTGGGAGAGCAATATAAGGAGAGGGTGTCCATGAGGTAAATCTCGAGTGCAGCAGCCACATACCTGATGGGTCAGAAGCTCTCTGTGGACACTGCTTATACTTGTAGCTACTGATGTAATAGGATGAACAGTAAGAAGAAAATTATTGTGACATATTTGAATAGTTTCTGACTGCCATGATGTACTCAAACTCTATATTCCATCATCTGTGTCACTTGCTGTTTTATAGGTGAATAGTTTCTTGCAATTATAAGTTCAGCTGGGTGTGTGTACCTGGTTGTGCAAATCACCAGCTGGATCTTTCTGGATTAATTCTTGCTTTTCCTCCATATATCATGATATTCACCCTTCTTTCATCAAATTGTTTGCTTTTTCTTTGTTACCCCAGCCCTTCCTAACATTTTCATTCCCATCCCTTTTTAAAATGATGGCACTATTTTTCACGACTTGATATTTATATTTGAGAATAAAGAACAACAAAGGTAACAGAGATGGTTTTCACCTGTGCACACAGAACCCCAAGGCAAGGCTGAGGTGCTCATTGGAGCATAGCCTTGTGTTCATTGTTCTTTATTCTAAACCCGATGACATTACTAACAGGCAAGGCTCTGAGGTGATAGTTCATGGTACAGGAGGCATGTTTATAGGTCCAGGGAAGTTTTCCCTTTCTGATATTTTTTCAGTTTTATTTCTCAGAGGCCAGTGCTGTTCCCAGGGTACAAGAAGCTGCTCCTGGGTTCTATGCTAGGTCCTGGAAATTCCTTCCTAGTAGGAGAACTTGAGTGATGACACTCACATTCTTATTACCTCCTTTCTCTCCTGCTGATTGGCTTACAATGGGTGGGCCTTCATAGGTGCATACACAACACAACCCCACAGTGGTAGAGGGAGCACAGATTGCTTCAACTGACCCATGTCTACCTCACAGGCCACCATGTGAAGCAGGGGGCCTCCCAGGGGGGAGGACGATGGAGCCCCTAAGCTCTAGGACGCTTGCATGCACGACTCTGGAGACCAGGTTCTGTGACGCAGGTCTAATTTTATTGAGGAAGTACAGCAGTATATATAGCGGAGGTGGCCAATCATGGAACATCTTCTTAAGGAGCCAATGAGCGTAAAGGTCAGGGTACTGTGTACGTGGCTCTAGGAGGGGCTCAGGCGGGCGTTGCCATCTTCCTGGTTTGCCAGAAAGATCTGAACTGCTGCAGTGTACTCACAGCATTGCATCAGCCACTGCACCGAGATAAACCTCCTGTGCTCTACCTACAACCATGGTGTTAGAATTGGGTGAATCCCAGGAATTCAGACACAAACATGAACTTTCTTCATGGTTATTTTCTTTCTATAGTTTTTATTGGGAGTGTGGATGTGAAGAGATGATGTGTCAGGTGAGTCATAGTGTCCTTTCTAACAATCATATTGAGGGACAGAGAATGGAGACCCCTTGGGAAAAGCCACCATGCTTATCAATTCTGTGCATATCCCACATCAATTGGGACAGGTCTTTACTTAAAGTATTTAGGAAACAATGGATTGGCATCATAATTAATTCATGTGCTCATTCATTCACTGATTCCATAAACACATACTGAGGGCCTATCATGAACAAGGTCATCATGCTTTGGGTGGGACTGAGCACACTCGATGATAGAAAAGAAAAGATGAAGGAATTCAGAAAAAAATATAACACATAGACACAGACAACAGTATGGTGATAGCTAAAGGGAAAAGAGAGTGGGGGAAGATGGAAGAGGACAAAGGGGGGATAAATGGGGAAGAATAGGGACTTTACTTTGGGTAATAGACACACAGAGCAGTATGCATATGGTGTTCTGTTGAGTTGTACACTTGAAACCTGTATGGTTTTATTAATCACTGTCACCTCAATAAACTCAAGATAATAAGAACAAAACCCTATTCATAGAAGAACAGGAAACATACAGTGGTTATTGATCCACAGCAAGGATAAATTATCTCTAGGCAGAAATAGCAATAACTCCCACCTTGATGTGTAGTCATTTCCCTGGTAAACACCCTTGGGAGGCCTTGGTGAGAAGGAGACTCAGATCCTGACAAATTTCACTAAGCAGAGGGGCAAATCAGCTTTGACATTTCACTTGTGAATAAGAAATTGTTATTTCAGGTCCTTTAGATATCAGAGAAACCTATATCCCAAGAAACACAGTGCTTTCAACAGTTTTTGCAAAGATTCTAAAGCCAAGAGAAATTCATCTATAACATTCTTGTCCATCTGGACTTTTTTTATGTCAAGTGAGAGAATCCCACATCAAGTAACCTCAGGCACAAGGGGGACATAATGGCTAGTGGACGCAAACTATGGGAAAGACAAAGTTAGATCTGGGCCTTGGATTGATGGAATTGGAGCTGGACAGTTGCTGAGTTATCTGATTCTCCTGTCTTTGCTGCTCTTCATGTGTCAGCATCCTATTTTCCTTCTATAAACCTGATAGTTCTACAAGGTGGGAAACATGGCCATATTGGTACCCAGATTCCACTTCAGAGCACAGTGATCTATTTTCTTTTAGCTCAAAGTCAGAAATTCTTAGGGTAGAGCTCTGATTGCCAAGCTTGAGTCATGTGCAAGTAAACCATATGTTGGAGAGCCCACTGGTACATCTTCCTGGAGTGGGAAGGAAGAGAGGAGAAGTCTAGGAAAATATAACAGGTGCCTCCTGCAGACCTGGGGGTGGATGCTGAGGACTGATTCAAGTTTTCTGATTTCTGATCTACTATACTTCCCACGTTCCATCTTTTTTCTCTGTTGTTGGTCTCAGTCCATCTTGGTTTCCACATCAGTGATATCTGACATAGTTAATTTTGGTTAGATATAAGCTATCTAATTCCAAGTTCTGCAAGGATACAGTGTCAGGTAATAATTCTTCTCAGTCTTGTGAACCAGTTAACACTGCTAACAGGCAGAACCATTAACATTCTGACTTACTTTCGGAACATAATCCTCTGGCAGCCTGAGCTCTACTAATTTATATTTGATCTAATAAAGCTGACCTGGTTAAGCTTCTTTGGTCTCCAAGGAGTTATTCTAACTGTGGGGATTAAAGTGTTTTTTTTTGTTAAAGTAGATTTAATATATTTACAAAAATACACTTTCCAATCATCATGCTGGACCTGACTAATACGAGCATCTTCTGCTACAGAATGTGTGGAAGTACACCCCAAAGCCTGAGGATTTTCTTTGACAGCTGGAGACCTTCATGGCAAAGGGCTGTTGGTCCCATCCATGACTGTGGAATGATTCAGTGGGGTAATTTAAGGATCCAGAAGGCTAACAAGGAAAGCAAGTAATAAAACTCTGAATAGAAAAAAAAGGAAGCTAGCAAACAACAAAAAATGGCAGGAAGGTTCACAACGCATCTGTAACCCATTAGAATGTTGGGAAACATTTTTTCCAGAATATTTTCCTGGTGTTCTTTCAGCTTCTGTACTTGTTAGGAAGAGCCCATTTGGGAACAAGGACAGTACAATTTAGTAAACAGACCTCTTTTAGGCAAGCTGGTCCCTGGGGATTTTCTTTGGAGAGTCTTGTTGGGGTAAGTAGTACAATGACAGATAAGAACAGCCAACTATTAATAAACCAACTTCAATAAGACTGATTTTCTAAAGATACAGAGTGGTTAGAAATTCACGTAAGTCCCTTAACTATTACAGAATTCACCTGGATAATTTAAAAACATTAAATTAGGAAAATTGTATCTAGGAAATTTAAATACTATTGTCTAAAAATGTTTAAATGGACATATAATTCTTTTGAATTAAAAAATGACTTCCAATTTTTAAAAAGTTAAATCCTGGAAAAAGATCTTTAAGCAAATTGCCCTTAGGAGGGATGTGAAGAAACTACTTTATATTCTTGTTTAAAATTTGTATTTTCATTTAAATGTTTCTTAAGGTGTATCTCTGGGAGGAAAAGAGATGGTTATAGTCACTTCAAAAATAAAAATATCTGGGAGTGCCTTTGAAACCTACAAAGGTTGATATAGGCAGTGTGTGTTCCTTCCAAGAGGATAGACAGATGGCCCAATGAGTCCTATGCTCTCTGGTCCTGTGCCCAGGTTCTGGTGTTTGGATTGGGGAAGAAGACTTTCACAGGTAGCAGTAGAAGGGCACAGGCTTTGGGAGGTGATAATCTATTGAGACTTTGGGACATTCTTCTACAGGAGTGTGAGTCACTTAATCAGTAGGTATTACTGGGTTCTCACCTGTAAAATGGGGAAACTCCAGGATTATTGGGGAGATGAAACAAGAAAATGTGTTCCGAGTATTTGATCAGAAGGAATTTTCAATATTGTTGCTGTTGTTATTATCTTGACTGTTACTGTGAGTCAGGATTTCATCTGGATCTAGGACTCTGCTGCCTGCCAAGAGCTGGCCCCAGGCATCTATGTCCTTTCTCATCTGGGAAGGCTTCCTCTCCCACACCAAAGTCCAGCTCATCAGCCACTTCCCACTGAATGTGGAAATGCGGAAGGGATGGCATGGAGTTTATTTTAATCTTAGCTTTTTTCATCCAACTTGGTTTGATTAGGAACAGGCTCTCCTCTTGCCACCCGTCAGAGGAATGCCTTTGCCATAGAAGAGGGTCTGCTCCTGCTCTCACATGCACTAGGCTGCCAGCTGTTTCCCACTTGCCTCACCTGTAGGGCCTTAGGCCAGACTTACTGAGGATTGGCATAATCAAGGTGAGAAGAGAATAAAAGCATATGGTCTTGAGGGCAGTCCATTGTCTCAACATCAGAGTTCTGTCTCTCCCTTGTCTGCGTTCCCAGCTAATTTTGCCTTTGCTCTCCCTGTAGGGATATGGACTGCTGACAATGGTCTGTTTCCCTGACAATCTTTGAACTCTGTATTTCTGGCTTTGACTTTCCTGTCATCTTGAACATTTTTTGCTTATTCAGTCTCCAAACACATTGCTGTTCAAGTTTCCTTCCTCTTCTCCATTCTCTTTGCCAGCCCTTTCCTCACTCAGAGAAAGCAACTTAGAATTAAAGGCAATGAGCACTATGTGGAAACAGCATGAGCTTTGCAAACATGCAGATCAGAATTTCATTCTTAGCCCAGCTATTTACTTACCCTAGGGCACTGGGTATGACACTTAACCCCTCTGAGCCCCAGGTCTTTCATAGGTAAAGTCATAAAACTGTAATTTCATCATAGTGCTCATTGGTGCTCCTTGCATGTGATAAGCAACATACAACCAGGCCTCTCCATTAAGGGATTGGGTCAATATTGATAAAGTGTCATAGCAGGCTTGATTGTGAACTAACAATGAAAAGATAACTGTGATGTTATCTAAATTAAATCGATCTAATATAATAAAAGAGAAACATGCAAATTGACCGTTACCACCAGCCAATCAGAGCGGCTGTATGCAAATTAACCCAGCCAACAGCCATGGAGCTAGAGCAAACCAAAGGCTTCTGTTGCAACTGCCTGCCTAGGCTGGCTGAACCTCTGCTCACAGCCATGCCCACCAGCCAATCAGAGCAGCTGTATGCAAATTAATGCAGCCAACATGGAGGCTGGCAGGGCGGCTCTGCACTGGGAGCCTCCACGGCCGGCCGGCATAGCTGTGCCAGGTGTGTCAGCTCAGTGGGAAGGGGGGTCTGGCCTGGGGCCTCCTCGGGGCATCCAGGAGCAGCTGTCCCGGGTCCACTGCCTGGCTCCACCTCCTGGGGGCCTCCCTGGGGCATGCAGGAGCAGGGGACCTCTGCAGGGTGTGCAGGAGCAGCCGTCCTGGGTCTGCTGCCTGGCTTTGCCCTGGGGGCCTCCACAGGGTGTCCAGGAACACCTGTCCAGGGTCCGCTACCTTCATCCGCCCCCCCCAGGGGCCTCCACAGGGTGTGCGGGAGCTTCTGCTGCACAGTGTGGAGAATCCGAAGCCAGTTCACTGCCCAGCTCCACCAGGGGTGTGTTTGCTCAGCAGCAGGGCCCCACCAAGGGATTCTGCACCAGCGTCTGCCCCTGGCTTTCCACCCAACTCTGTGCCAGGTGTGTCCCCTCAGCGGTGTAGGCCCACCAGGCGTGAGAAATCGTGGGCCCTCCAGTGGGAAACGTCCAGGCCTGCACTCACCAGCCTTCCCACCCCCCAGTGCATGAACCCTGAATGGGCTGTGGGCAGCCTGAAAATGGCTCTCAGCTCCTCACCCCGGCTGGCCAGGCATGCCAGCAGGTGGACATCCCCCCCGAGGTGTCCCAGACTGCAAGAGGGCACAGGCTGAGGGACTCCCACCCCCCGAGTGCACAAATTTTTGTGCACCGGGCCCCTAGTTATTATATAATAGCCATTTGCTGTTTGGGTGGGAAACACCATTTTTCAAAATGTCCTATTCAGCAAAAGGACGTATCTTGATTACTGCAAAGCCAGCCTTAGACTATGACCCAGGAATCTGGAATGAGCAGCGCAGTAACTACCAGTGTGGTGATGGACGTGTGTGGATAGACTTACTGCAAGCTTTTCCATAAGCCACAGAGTACTGTGGAGGCAGATACTAACGCCAAGCATCAGAAAGGCACCAGACATGCTTTTCTTTTCTTTTTCTTTTAATTCTTTCTTTAAAATTGTATCTTGTCTTCTGTAACTTCCTTATAGATTTTAAGTGGGCCAGTGAATCTCAAACAAACGCTTTTCTCAATAAGATCACTTATATAGCCTGACTGGTGTGGTTTGGCGGTTGAGCATCGACCTATGAAACAGGAGGTCATGGTTCAATTCCTGGTCAGAACACATGCCTGGTTTGCAGGCTTGATCCCCAGTAAGGGGCATGCAGGAGGCAGATTGATATCTTTATCTCTTTATCTCTCTTCTTCCTGTCTCTCTAAACAATCAATAAAAACATATATTTTTTAAAAAGCTTACTTATATAATAGCAGTTAAATTGTGGTATATCAAAATTTCTACTATTTTAGAATATATTCAGATAGAAAATAAAAATGTTCCATTTCTGTAAGAGTCTCCTGTCATCTACAAGCAGTTTCTCCAAATTATGGCAAAACTTCATTAAGGCTTTAGGGTCATTCAGAGCTAATCCAACCATATTATTACTAAAAACCTCATGTCCCTTCTTACACAGTGTATAGATTATTTGGCACCCTATTCTTTATTTCTGACTCTATTCCCATCAAGTAAATTTAGATTATTATTTACTATAGCTGATTATAAAGAACCCCATTCAGTCAAGCATTTAATATTGAGTTATTACCCAAGCTTCATTCATAGAAATGAACATTGATCTTGTCCCTGAACATGACACTCGAAGAAACAGGTGTTTTCTATTCAGAGAGAAGCGGGCAATATTTTGTGCTAAAGTGGCATAGAGGTGGCACTCTCATTAAGCTCCAGACTACACTCTTAGAGAGCCCACCACCCAGTCCTAAAAATGAAAGATGACATCTTGAGACAGTTCTTGTAATAATCTCTTTCAAAATTAAAAGATAATGGTCTCCAAAAGCTATTAAGGCAATTTATGACAGAGATGAATGTAAGTAATACCCTGTTAAATATATCCATTAATCACTATTTAAATTTTTTTTACAACCAAAGGTTTTTCTTTTATTTATAGTTATAGTTTTCTTTGAAGAAAGTTATTTGGTTAACTATTTAAGTGGATGTAGATGCTATATACCCTTTCTCTCCCTCGGATTTAGCCTTTAGTGCTAAAGGAATTCAATATATCTTATTACACACCTTCTATTTCTGTGTTGATTATATAATTCTTGGTATCTCACCAGAATCATTAAAAGACACTTAATAGGCAGCCACTTTGGTATGGTGTGGATTTTCATGATGTGGCCATGTAAGAAGCAGAAAAATATTTGCTCTTTGGGGATGTATGCTTTCTTTAACCACATTTTAAAAGCTAGCAGATGGTGAGAGGTAGATTGGAGTAAGATTGGTATTGCCATATAGTAATATGCAGGAATATTCTGTTTCTATTTCTCCCATTTGTATTCTTCTCAAGCTATATAGCTGAGCCATATGTGTGCATCCACCTGCATGGGGACTCACATGAACATGTACATATACAGTAGTCATGATGAACATACTATGTCTTAGCTTTAAAATGGTACAAAGTAATTGCCATTCTCCAAACTAAGTTCTGAAAATCTTAGACAACACTTTGTATGACTAGGTACCTACAAAAAAGGTCCCTGAATCTTGGGGGTGACCTTCATGACAATGGGCCAGAATTGTCCTTGAGTTATCACATTATCTCCTTTCTTGTTCTCCCTCTGCCCTATTCCAGGTTGCTTGTATCTCCTTGAAAGGAGCTTGTGCATATATCTGGTGTTCCAACTTTTGTGGCTACCATCCAAGGTACACAGTACCTGAGATCACCTGCTTCTGGCGGCCAGTGGGGTTTGTGATTTCAGGTCTCACAGGACTATAGCAAACAAGGGAGCACCCACAACCCCACTGAAACTCAGTGAAGAGTGAATAGACAGAAATCCCATGTCCAAGTCTTTCCCTGAAAGAAGTATATTTGCATACTTCAAATGTTGCTACCTGAGGATCTTGTTTCTAATCAGCCTGTATCTAGGTGTTGACTGAGATATTCCCCTTTGGAACACTGGCATACCCTCAATTGCTGGAACCCCCCCCCAAAAAAAGGTGGCTTGTACACTCACAAATGTGTGAGAGGAAACCAAAAGATAAAACTAAACTGCACGATAAGATTCATCTCCTACATGATACCACTCCATAAAGACTGGAAAGGTGACTTCTATCTAAGGTGCAGAAAGCAATAGAGAGAGTTAAGAAAAGTGCAGAAACAAAGTATTATGTTCCAAATAAAAGAATAAGATAAAACTCCAGAAATAGATATTAATGAAGAGGAGGTAGATAATTTTTGACTCCCTGATAATGCATTAGAAAGAATGGTCATACAAATGTTCACCAAGGTCAAGAGAACAATGCATGAAACCAGTAGAGATTGTGGATGAGTGACATGATGCTGTGAGAATCCCAGGCAGTTCCTCTTAAAAGGCCCACACATGGACTTACTCAAACTCATTCCCTTTGAGCTCCCACACTGGGGTGGCAGTGTGAAAAGAAACCTGGGACATTTTGAGGAGGGGAGAAAATGGATCAGGGCAACAGGTGGTGGGGCAGCTTTGTCCAAGACAGAAGTGCTGGCAGATGCCAGTGTTACTTTACTCAGCCCTCCCTACCACAGAGTTGACAGGGTTTGCAATATCTGAATTTCTCTCAAACTGGCTCACACTTTTCACACTACTCTGGTGATTCCCTGAGACCCCACCCCTCCCTACTTGCAGGCTCATCCAAGCCATTTCCAATGATTTTTCCATATAACTGGTTCTTCTTGTCTTATGCTTTGGAATTTCCTAAAATCTCTCAAACAAGCAACAGCTGGCATCAATGTGCCCTATACCTCTCCATAAGTGGCCCCAGACCCAGCATTAGCAGAAGCCTTTCCTGATTCACAGCTTGGCCTATCCTGGGAAAATCCAACCTCAACAGAAGTAGCAGCCAGTTGCATATTGTAGCTCATACTGTGTGGCCCCAGGCAGGGCACAGGCAGAGGCTGACTTTGTACTTCCTGGGAGGTCCAAACTGAACCAGTATACCTGGTAGTCAGTTTCAGAGCATGCCAGTTTAAAACCCTACCACATCCACTAGCAACACACTCAAAGGGCAAACTTGGTGACCACCAAAGCCCCACTGAAGCAAGTCCTGCTTCGTAGGGGCATCTTCTGAACAACAGCTCTTCCAACAGCTGTATTCACAGCTGGTCTGCACAGCCCATCACCCTGGAGGTCAATCCCTATCAGTGATGCCAATGGAAATCAAGGCTCAACTACATGACAGTGCACACAGCCAACACAGAGGCAGGCCTGGCGTGCCCAGCTCAGGTAACTGGGAAGGATGAGACTGGGCCCTAAAGAACACTTACTACACAAAGCAAATCTATCAAGACTAGGAGACATAGCAACTCTACCTAATACATAGAAATGAACATAGGGAAGCAGCCAAAATGAAGAGACAAACATGTCACAAATGAAAGAACAGGAGAAATCTCCAGAAAAAGAACTAAGTGAAATGAAAGCAAGAAAACTACCAGATACACAGTTCAAAACAATGGTCATAAAGATACTCAAGGAACTTAATCAGAACTTCAAGGAACTTAATGAGAATTTTAGGGAACTTAGTGAGAAAATCAATGACTAAAGAAAAAGGGCCAGTCAGAAATGAAGCATACACTAATTGAAATAAAAAATAATTTACAGGGAATCAAACAGTAAAACAAAGGATGCCGAGAATCAAATCAGCAATTTGGAATATGAGGAAGCAAAAAACACCCAATCAGAATAAAATAAAGAAAAAAGAATTCAAAATATGAAGATAATGTAAGGAGCCTCTGGGACAATTTCAAGTGTACCAACATTCACATTATGGACATACCAAAAGGAGAAAAGAAGGAGCAAGAAATTGAAAACCTATTTGAAAAAATAATGACAGAAAACTTGACAGTGCAACACAACCAGCACAGGGGTGGGCCTGGAGTGCTCCAGACAAAACATTAGCAAACTGAATTCAACAATATATTAAAAAAGTCATACACCATGATCAAGTAGGTTTTATTTAAGGAATACAACACCTACAAATCAATTAATGTAATGCACCATATCCTACCTAATAATCCTACCTAATAAAAGAGTAATATGCCAATTAGGCATCACTTCATCACAAAGATGGCCACCCCCATAGCCACAAGATAACGGCACCCTTAGCCACAAGATCGAGGGGCCCAATCTGGCTCAGCCCCACCACTGCAGTGGTCAGGCCTGTTAGCTAAGCAGGTGGCGGGAGAAGCGGGGGGCCGAAGGGCAGGTCAGGTGATCAGAGGGGGCTGGGGGTCTCCTACCCAGGACAGAGGCCTTCACCAGAGGCCTCAGGCCTGGGCAGGGGCAAGGCTGGAGACACAGAGGCCTGGGTTCCACAGAACCAGCAATCAGAGGGATAGGGGTGGCGCCTGTGATTGCAGGGGTCTGGGCACAAGTGGAGATAGCAATGCGGGGGCCTGGGGGTCCCCTGCCAAGGCCTGCAGTCTTGGCTAGAGGCTGCAGTGGGGTAGGGGTGGAGCCAGCGATCTCAGGGCCTAGGCAGGGGCAGAGCTGGTGATCAGAGGGGCAGGGGTGGAGCCTGTGATCACAGGGGTCTGAAGGTCCTCTGCCTAGGCCTGTAGCCTTGGCCAGAGGCTATAGTGGGGCAAGGGCAGAGCCCACACTCAGAGGGGCCTAGGGGTCCATTGTCCAGGCCTGCAGCCTTGGCCAGAGGCTTGCCAGTGAGGCAAGGGCAGAGCTGGTGATGGCAGGGGGTAGGATTAGAGCCAGAGATCACAGAGGCCTGGGCTCTGTAAGCCAGTGATCAGAGAGGCTTGGGGGTCTTCTGCCCATGCCTGCAGCCTCAGGCAGAGACTGCAGGCCTGGACAGGGGCAGAGCCAGTGGTCCCAGGGGTCTGGGAGTCCCCTGCCCAGGCCTGCATCCTTGGCCAGAGGTTACAGGTCTGGGAAAGGGTGGAGCTGGGATTGGAGGGGCAAGGGTAGAGCCGGTGATCAGAGTGAACTGCAGAGGAAACACCTTTTCTTAATGCTCATTGACTAAGCTCCCTGTATGCCACTGATAATATTCTTGGTAACTTGGGTAATAAGAATCCAAAAAGGTGATCTAGGGTTTTTCCACCACATTCCTAGAGAAAAAAATGAAGGTCCACTGCTGGAAGGCTAAGAAATGTCATATCCTACCCTAGGCAGTTTGGCTCAGTGCATAATACCTGGGCCTGCTGACTGCAGGGTCGGGGTTCAATTCTGACCAAGGGCAGGTACCTAGGTTGCAGGCTCCTCCCTGGCCAGGGCCCAGGTCAGGGCTCATGCAGGAGCCAATCAAAGTGTTCCTCTCACTTTGATGTTTCTCTCTGTCTTTCTCTTCTCTTCCACATTCTCTAAAAATCAATGGAAACATATCCTCAGGTGAGGATAAAAAAAAAAAAAAAGAAATGTCATATCCTATGAAAGACACATCTTGAAAATGCCTAAAGAAAGTTGTCATTTTTTCATGGTGAAGGGACTGGAGTCTGTGTTGATGAAAACACCTTGGTGGCTGCGTTGACTGGCAGTGGCTGCAGCAGCGGGGTGATGGGGCTGGTGGCTTCCCCTGATTAACCTGGTTGCCTCCCACAAAGGGAGGCCAGACTGTGGTTTAGGCCTGCTCCCCAAGGGCAGCAGGGAGCAGGCCTAAGCCATCAGTAGAACACCCCCTGAGGGCTCCCAATATGTGAGAGGGGACTGACTGGGCTAAGGAACCCCTTCCCCTCTCCCCTCAGTGCACAAATTTCATGCACTGGGCCCCTAGTTAACAAAATAAAGGATAAAAATCTTAGGATTATTTTAATAGATGCAGAAAAAAACATTTGACAAAATTCAACATCCTTTTGTGTTGAAAACTCTAAAAAGAGTATAGAGAAAATATACCTCAACATAATAAAGGCCATATATGACAAATCCACAATAATATCATACTCAGTGGTGAAAATTTTAAAGTTTTTTTCTAAGATCAAGAACAAGATAAGGAGGCCCACTCTCACTACATTTACTCAACATCATACTGGAAATCATAGGCAGAGCATTTAAGCAAGAAAAAGACAGGCATCAGCATCCAAATTAGGAGGGAAAAAGTAAAACTCTATTTACAGATGACATGATATTATATATTTTTAAAAATCCTAAAGATTCCACAAAAAACTGTTAGAACTAATAAATTCAGTAAAATTTCCAGATACCAAATCATGATGCAAAAACCAGTTGCATTTCTATGTACTAACAACAAACTATCAGAAAGAAAATTTTTTTAAAAATCCCATTTACAGCTGCATCAGAAAAAAAATAAAATAAAATACTTGGGAATAAATTTAACCAAGGATTAAATAAGATCTGTACAAATTATTGATGAAAAAAATTGAAGACACAAATAAATGGAAAGATGTTTTTACTCATGAATTGGAAGACTTACTATTGTTCAAGTGTCCATACTGTCTACAGTTTCAATGCAACCCTATCAAAATTCAAATGGCATTTTTCACAGATATAGAAAAGAATTCTAAAATTTGTGTGGAACCATGAAAGATTCCACAGATAGCCATAGCAATCTTGTAAAAGAAAAACAATGGTGAAAGCATCTCACTTTTAAATAATTTATCTTTATTGTTGAAAATAATACAGATGTACACCTTTTTCTCCCATTGACCCTTTCTAGCCCACCCCTGACTCCCTGCCCCAGGCCTTGACCACACTATTGTCTGTGTCTATGTGTTAGGCATACATACATGTAAGTACTTTGGTTAATCTCTTCCCACCCACTCACCCATACCTTCTCTGAGATTGATCAGTCTGTTCCATGTTTCTATGTCTCCGATCTATTTTGTTTATCAGTTTATTTGTTCTTTAGATTCCACATATGAGTGACATCCTGTGATTCTTGTCTTTCTCTGATTGGCTTATTTGTCTGACTTCTTTATTTCAAACCATATTATGAAGCTATAGTTATTAAAACAGTATGATATTGATGAGACCCACAGATCAATGGAAGAGAACAGAGAGCACAGAAATAAACCTATGCGTATGTGGTCAGTTAATTTATGACAAAGAAGCCAAGAATATAAAATGGAGAAAAGATAGTTTCTTCACTAAATGGTATTGGAAAAACTAGAAAGCCGCACACATAATAAAGAATAGAGACCCCTATTTTATACCATACAAAAAACTCAAAATGGATTAAAAACTGGAATATAAGACCTGAAAGCATAATAACTTGTAGAAGAAATCTTTGGTTTTGGCAATGATTTATTGAATTTGAAACCAAAAGCAGCAGCAACAAAAGCAAAAATAAACAAATGGGGCTACATCAAATTAAAAAGATCTTCAAAGCAAAGTAAACCATCAACAAAATAAAGAGGTAACCTATACAGTAATAGAAAATATTTGCAAATTATATATCCAATAAGGGATCAATATCCAAAATATGTAAAAATTGATAAAACCTAATAGCAAAAACAAACAAATAAATAATCCAATTAAAAATGGGCAGAGAGTCTGAACAAACATTATTTACAAAGAAGATATACAAATGGCAAAAAGATCCATGAAAAAGTGCTCAACATCACTAATTAGGAAAATTCAAATCAAAATCACAAAGATATATTACCTTACACCTGTTAGAATGGCTGCCATTAAAAAGATAAGAGGTCACAAGTGTTAGTGAGGATGTAGAGAAAAGGCAACCCTTGTGCACTGTTGGAAATATAAATTGGTATAGCCACTATGAAAAATAGTACAATAGTTCCTTAAAAAATTAAGAATAAAACTACCATTTAATCCAACAATTTCATTTTTGGATATGTATCTCAAGCAAATGAAGTCACTATCTGCATCCTCATGTTTAGCACAGCTTTATTTACTACCAGAGGCCCAGTATATGAAATTCATGCTCTGGGAGGGGGGTTGTCCCCCCTCATCATCTTGCAGTCTGGAAGCCCTTGGAGGATATTCGATTGACACTTTACTAGTAGGCCTGCTCCCAGGGCCTAAGCTGGAAGTTGGACATCCTTAGCACTTCTGTGGAGGCAGCAGAATCTCCTCTGCCACACCGCTGTGCTCTCTGCTGTGAGCCTGGCTTCTGGCTGAGTGGTGCTCCACCTGTGGGAGTGCACTGACCACTAGGGGGCAGCTTCTGCTTTGAGCATCTGCCCCTCGGTGGTCAATGTGCATCATAGTGACCAGTCTTCTGCCATTTGTTCTATTTGCATATTAGCCTTTTATTATATAGGTTAGCCAAGACTTGGAAACTTTTCTATTGACTTATGAATGGAAAGCAAGATATGGCATGTATGTACAATGCAATATTATTTAGCCACAAAAGGAGAAAGTCCTGCCATTTTATTAGCATGGATGAAACTTAATGGCATTATGCTAAATGAAATAAATCAGACAGGGAAAGATAAATACTGCATTATCTCACTAATGATGTAGCATCTTAAAAAAAAAAACCCAAAAACAAACAAAAACCACATACTCATCGAAATGGAGAACAGAGCAAAGATAAAACAACAACTCATAGACACAGACAATAGTATGGTGATTACCAAAGGGTAAATGGGGGATAAATGATGATGGAAGGAGACTTGACCTGGGGTGGTGAATATACGATACAATATACAGATGATGTATTATAGAAATGTATATCTGAAACCTACATAATTGTATTAAGCAATGTAACCCCAATAAATTCAATAAAAATTTAAAAAGAAAAGGAAAAAAATTGGTGGTTCCCAGAAGTAGGGTTTGGGGGTGGAAGAAATGGGTAAAGGTGGTCAAAAGGTATAAACTTTCATTTATAAGATAAATAAGTGCTGGTGATGTAAGTGGACCCAAAGAATTCAAACCTTTATTGCCCAAGGGTCAACTAAATTTTCTCTCCATGGTTGGGAATGGCATATGTGGAAAGATGGCTTCAGTTATTCACAGATTTTGACTGTGGGGTGATGAGTGCACATAACACCTGTGTTGTTTAAGGCTCAATTGTATTTTATTGTATAATTGAAAGTTGCCTACAGCATAAATATTATAAGTTCTTATCAAAAGAAAAAATGTGTAACTATGTGAGATGACCGGTGTTAACTAAACCTGTGGTAATCTTTCATCTATCTATCTATCTATCTATCTATCTATCTATCTATCATCATCTATCTATCAACTCTTTCTTACCTATTTAATTATATATCAAATAATTGTGTTGTATATCTTATGCTGTGTTATATCTCTATTACATCTCAATAAAATGGCTAATTGGAACAAATTATAGAGAAAGATACAAACAAATATGCATTGTTATTGGTACTGTTGGTGATCTGTTCTTTTGTTTGCCTTTTGGCTTGGCTCTTTTCAAATTCAGTTCTGTCCATCTGAGGAGAGGCCTTGGCTTGCTGACTGTCCAAGGTGACATTTTCTATTATTACTGTGTGTTATCTGATTTTGTCCTATCACCTGCACAGCCCATCTAGTCCCTGGACTTTATTCCCCCAAATCCCAGGGACCACAAAGGTAGAACAGATCTCCCAAGGTGAGTTATTTAGTCATACAAAACTCAGAATCAAACATTCAAAAGTTGCAGTTCATACAAATTATTAGCAAGATTTGTTCTGATAGTCTGGGCGTCTTTTGGAAGGCAAATATCTCAGGGCATTTTACAGAGTTTTGTTGGCAGGATTAAGCTTATATATGGGTTAAGATAGTAATGCTATGAGGTGTGATATAAGGACTAACAATAACTTACCCCATACAATAAGCTTAAATTGTATTGCTCTGGTATGCTATATTGTTCTAGTTCACTAAATTAAATATTTCTTTCCTCTAAGGCATTGACATTATCTATTAAAATGCAAATATATTATTAGAGAAAGTTTCTAATATGGATGAAAGTGTGCCAGAGTGGTATCAGCAAATTTGGCTTCAACCCCTCCTCAAGTTGACCTTTATATGGAAGCACAGAATACTAGGGCAATAAAAGGGATCTAAGAGGCATTTAGTGATTCTTTCTACCCACTGTATGAAATTCCTCTAAAACTTCCTCAAATGTTTCTAATGACAGGGATCGCAAAGTGGGCAATATCATTCCTTTAAATGTCCTTTATTGAGTGCAAATCAGTTTTCTGGTGTCTTTCATGTGATGGCCACCTCTTCTCTTTTTCAACTCAAACACTCTCAACCCCTTCAACCATTCTCCTCATGCCTTAAGAAGCATAGAGAGGGTGGGCACATCACTGTTTTTGACATATGAAAGCCCAATTTTGCAATAACCCCATCATATTTTCATTTCTTTTTAGTTAAAATCAATTAAAATTTCTAATTTTTTTCCTGGCAAGCTATTACAACCTCCCTTCCCATAGAGGAGCAGATTTTGAGGCCCAGGGCAGGATTTTAAATTTATCTCAAATACCTTTATTTTACTTAATGTTGAACAAGTGACAGATTTTTTGGAATCAGCTTTTTCATCTTTGAATGATTATTATTATTACTATATGTTATCTGATTTTCTCTTCTATCTACCACCCATTCCTGCTGAGTGACTGAAGAGAAGATATATGTGAGGGAATGCAGGGTACTTGTGTCCATGCCAGCTCCAAGCCATTGGTGGTAGCTTCCTGAAAGTGTTATGTTGAGATGATTTCTGAGTGCCTATCTGCACAGAGTTGGAAAGAGAACTATGATTGATTTATGACATCTGCCATGTTGTGTGTGCATGTACTCATTGTTCTTGACACAGATTTTTCATACTTATTATACCCATGCAGGAAATATTATCACTATTAATTCATTAATATTGGAACACATATTAATCATCCAACTTGCATTAGAAAGCAGGTACATTTTGATAGTTAGGAGCACAGCACATTATGCAAAATGGTTTTTCAGCTGGAGACCTGAGGACATTATAGGGTATTGGGGTGGTTGAGGCCTGTCGCTAAAACAAGGGAAAGGAATACCATAATCCAGTTTGTTTACTTCAAATTTTATTCTAGGAACAGCCCTAAGTGAGAAACAAGGGTCAACATAGATTCTACACATTGCCTTTATAAGGAGTTTAGACCAGGGGTTGCAAATTCTAATGCCTGTAGGAGATGCATTGGTAACATCAAGATGGAGGTATACCAGGGATGCTGGGGGCTGGGGTGAACTGAGGAGTACACTCTCCATCCAAAGGGAGTAGGCAGGTCCCAGTTGTTTACTGTCAGAAGTAAATGTGAGCTCACTGATGCAAGAACACTCTACATTAAAAGAAGCTCATAATCTGGCATGTTATGTAAAATATCCATTTTAAAATGTTGACTCAATACAAAAATAACTGGATTCAACAAAATACATCTGTGGACCAGATTCAGCCTCCAGCTGCCAATTTGGGACCTCTGTTATACTAGAAAAGGAAAAATTAACTCTTATTAACAAATGCTTATATATGTGCAATTGAATCTCATTAGTTTGGGCCAATAAACAACCCCAGTCCACCAAAAGCCCTGGGTTAGCAGACGTAGATTTGGCTTGTAGAGGTGTTGGATTACAGTAGAGGGTGGTAATTTCAAGACTTAAATAATTGTAATTAAACTAGAAATAGTAAGTGCCACAAAAAAAGCACCATAAAAATGCTATTAGAACTTTTATTGAGGGGGGAGGGTGTATTGCTGGTAGTGGGCAGGGATGACATTGGAGATGGGCCTCATGGAATGGAAGGTTTTCCAGAAAGGAAAATGATGGGCAGAAGCCAAGTGAAAAATGTAACTTTAATTTGCTAAAGGGTGAAGAATATAGTTTGCTTGGGACTTATAGCTGAGAAAGGAATAAGTTAGAAAGGTATAATATAAAAATCATGTTATGGAGAGCTCTAAAAGAACATCAGATAAGTTTGTACCTATTTTAATAGGCAATAGGGAGGCCCAATTGTAAAGCATGCTCAAGAGGAAGAATGTAAAAAATTGATCAGAAATCTGTATTAGTGTTGAAAAAGAGTGAGAATGGTTCAAAGTAGAATGGTGGGTATGAACTCAAAGGCAGGGAAGGTTGTGAGCAAAACTGAGGAGATAAGGTAGATGTGATTTCTCAACAGATTAAATGTAGAAAGCAAAAGAGAAGTACAAAAATTATCCTCCTGTTTTAAAATGAGGAAATGAAGGAAAAGAAGAATTGAAAGGTGGGGAGGGGACAGCTTGTTGAAGAGTTCGTTAGTTGGGTCATCTTAAATTTAATATGTTTTCAGTTGATGAAGTTACAGAAGCAAAGTACATAGGTAATAGAGTAGTTGCAGTGTCAGGCATTCTAGTTATTGTCAGAGACAGAGAGGGAGGTAGGAGGAATGAAGATAGAGAGGAAAGTGGCAGAGGAGGGGTAGAGTGAGAGTGAAAGTAGAGGTGGTTAGGAGAAGAGAGGGAGTGGGGATAGGAGCAGAGCTGGCTGTAGACCAGATCTTGGAATGTGCTCATGCTCAGTGGATGTGAGAAGGAAGAAAAAAAACTCAGGAAATGATCCCTCCAGGATGGAAGAGGGAAGCCAGCAGAATGCCAGAACCCAGATGCCAAGAGAAAACAGTGTGAGAGACAGTGTTGACTGTTTCTAGTACTATGGAAAGGTCTAGAAGGAGACCTCTACAATTTGGCTTTTAATCATCACCTACTAAATTGTTCTCAAGGAGGCCTCAAATGACCTTTTTGCCCTTAAACCCAATGGCTATATTTTAATGTTCATCTATTAGTAGCTCTCTGCACCATTAATATCTTTTTCCTTCTTGAAACATTCTCTTCCTTTGCTTTCATGAGATGACACTCACTTAGTTTTCCTTCTTACTCTACAGTGCTTCCCATTCAGTTCCCTTTTTTACTTCCTCTTCCCTCAACCGTTGTTAAATATTACTGTTAATTATGATTCTTTTTTATTGTTGACTTTATTATAGATGTTACCCCTTCCCACATTTTTCTTACCTCTACCTTGCCCCTGCCCTACCCCCTCTAGCCATCAACACATTATTGTCCATGTCCATGGACTATGCATATATGTTCTTTGACTAATCTACTCCCCTTCTTTCATTATGTCCCATTCCCCTTCTCCCTGACTCTGTCAACCCATTCCATGTATCCATGCCTCTGGTTCTGTTTTGTTCACCAGTTTATTTTGTTCATTAGGTTCCATATATAAGTGAGATCATATGGTATTTGTCTTTCTCTGTCTGGCTTATTTTTTCTTAGCATAATAATCTCTAGGTTCATCCATGCTGTCACAAAAGGTGAGATTTCATTCTTTTCTTTCTTTCTTTTTCTTTTTTTTTGCCATGTAGTATTCCATTGTGTAAATGTACCACAGCTTTTTTATCCAATCTACTGATGGGCACTTGAGCTATTTCCAGATCTTGGCTATTGTAAATAACACTGCTATGAACATAGGGATGCATACAGTCTTTCTGTTTGGTGTTTCAGGATTCTTAGGATATATTCCCAGAAGTGGGATTGTTGGGTCAAAAGATAGTTTTATTTTTACTTTTTGAGGAAACTTCAGACTGTTTTCCACAGTGCTGCACCAGTCTGCATTCCAACCAACAGGGCACAAGGGTTTCCTTGTCACCAGCACTTTTTTGTTGACATATTGATGATAGTCATTCTGACAAGTATGAAGTGATATCGCATTGTGCTTTTAATTTGCATTTCTCTGCTCTGACTATTAATGATGATGAGCATTTCAAATATATATATATATATATATTAGAGGCCTGGTGCACAAAATTTGTGTAGGAGGAGGGGTCGCTTAGTCTGGCCTGCACCTTCTCGCAATCTGGGACTGCCAACTCCTAAATGCCCACCTGCCTGCCTGCCTGATCACCCCTAACCATTAAGCCTGCCTGCCTGATCACCCCTAACCGCTCTGTCTGCTTGCCTGATTGCCCCTAACTGCTCAATCTGCCATCATGATCACCCCTAACCACTTCTGCCTTGGCCCCCATCACTGCAGCTTCTTCCAATAGGACATCGGAATGACATCCGGAAGGTCGTTTGACTGTCCGGTCTAATTAGCATATTATGCTTTAATTATTATATATTGGCCATCTGTATGTTCTCTTTGGAGAAGTATCTATTCAGGTCATTTGCCTATTAAAAATTCTTTTTATTGATTGAGAGAGAGAAAGAGAGAATTCCATCAGATTCCTCTTGTACACCCCTTCTGGGGGTCATGGATCATGGCCACAACCTTGGCATATGCCCTGTATGGGAAACAAACCAACAACATTTCAGTACATGGGATGACACTCAACCAATGAGCCACACTGGCCAGGGCCTGTTCCCATTTTTTAATTAGATTGTTTGTCTTCCTAGTGTTGAGTTATATGAATTCTTTATGTATTTTGGGAATTAACTCCTTATCAGATGTATCATTGACAAATGTGTTCTCCCATGCAGTGGGCTCCCTTTTAATGTGTTTTTGTTCTATTCTCCTCTTACTTTCCTGCCTCTTTCACTGAATCACTTCAATTGCCCTTTATATATTAACTAGAGTCCTGGTGCACAAAAATTTGTGCACTCGGGGGGTCCCTCAGCCCAGCCTGTGCCCTCTTGTGGTCTGGGACCCCTATGGGGGATGTCCACCGGCTGGCTTAGGCCTGCTCCCTGGGCAATTGGGCCTAAGTTGGCAGTCAGACATCCCTCTGGCAACCTGGGAGCCCTTGGGGGATGTCCACTGGCCAGTGGGAACAGCCCTAAGCTGCAGTTGGACATCCTTAGCACTGCTAAGGAGGCAGGAGAGGCTCCCACCACCACCGTTGTACTGGCAGCCATCAGCCTGGCTTGTGGCTGAGCAGAGCTCCCCCTGTAGAAGTGCACTGACCACCAGGGGCAGCTCCTTCATTGAGCATCTGCTCCCTGGTGGTCAGTGTGTGTCATAGTGACCAGTCATTCCCACTGGTTCTGCTGTTAGGGTCAATTTGCATATTATCCTTTTATTATATAGGATAGAGGCCTGGTGCATAGGTGGGAGCCAGCTGGTTTGCCCTGAAAAGTGTCCCAGATCAGGGTTGGGGTTCTGCTGAGGTTCCTGGCCAGCTTGGGTGAGAGGCTGAGGCCCGTTTTCAGACTGGCCACAGCCCCTTCAGGATGGGGGTTTCTGCTGGGGTGCTGGGTCAACCTGGGTGAGGGGCTGAGGGCAGTTTTCAGGATGGTCAAGCCCCCCAGCAGGCACCCTCACCCCATGAGGGTGGGGCCATCCTGGGTGAGGGGCTGATGGATGTTTTCAGGCTGGCCACAGCCCCAAGCTACCCAAGCTCCCAGCGAGGCTGGCTGGAAGCAGGTACCTGGGGTTTATTTATCTTCTATAATTGAAACTTTGTTCCCTTGAACGGAGGCCACAGGTTGCCTAGGCAGGCAGCTTCCTCCATCGCCACAGCAATAAAGCCTCCTGCTTGCTTCAGCACCATGGCTTCTATAATTGAAACTCTTGCCTTGAGCAGAGGCCACAGCCAGCCTAGGCAGGCAGCTTCCTCCATCGCCAGGGCAATGAAGCCTCCTGTTTGCTCTAGCTCTGTGGCTGTGGACTGCCATCTTGGTTGGGTTAATTTGCATATAGTCACTCTGATTGGCTGGTAGGCATGGCTTGGAATGTAGTGGAGTGATGCAATTAGCATATTACTCTTTTATTAGATTAGATGAGTCCCAGATCCTATCTCCAAGTCAGAACTCTTGTCTAATCTGCAGACCCACATTGTCAATTACCAACTAGACATCTTTAGTGGAATGTTTCATAGTATAGATACTGAACTCAACACCATGAATACTCAATTTGTTATCTTTTGCCCTCCCTACTACCCCTCTTCATACAGACAAAGCTATCACTTCCTTTGTTTTTAATTGCAGTGAATGATGCTAGTTACTCAGTTATCCAAGGCAGAACCCTGGACATTATCCTCAACTTCTCTACCTGTTCACCCCCTTATTCAACCAATCACTTGTTCCTATAGGTGTTTCCTCAATGTCTGAGAACATGACCATTTTTTTGAGATTTAATACATATATATATATATATATATATATATATATATATATATATA